>CM065482.1:3496325-3655796 GCA_032873175.1 Leptopilina drosophilae
TTATAAATATTTATATAAATTTTCTTGAAAAATATTTTTTTTCTGATATCGGTGCGACTATATAAACGTTGTGAACTTATTCACTAATGTTTCAAAAAGTTGACTTTTTTGAAAAACAGTTTAAAAATTTTTAAATACGGTTCTCTTGAAAGTAAAATTTTTACCGAATTGTATTAAAATTAAAACGAAAATTAAGAACAAATTATGATTTAATCGACTTTTTATGGTAAAAATTTGTTATAATTTGATAATTTTAAGTGAATTGATACTTTTCACTGAATTATGTAAACAATTTATAATTTTTAAATTTATTTGTTCAGCAATTAACATTTTTTATTTCAATTTTTAAAAAGTTTTCGAAAAATTAAATTTGAAGTTAAAAAAAAATTTATTATGTTTAAAGTTTTTTTTTCGTGAGCGAATTCTATAGATAAAAGCTAAATTTTGCTAAGAAATTAGAGTTTTTAGAAAAATTTCTTACTTTTTAAAATTATAAATTTTTAAAAAGTTTAACCACAATAATAACAGAGAAATAAGAATATTTTCTCAAAATTTTAACAGAAATTAACAGAAAAAAATTGCTTTATATTAAATAAAATTAAAAAATGTTTTAAATTATCTTAAATATTTTAAATTAAAATAATTAAAAAAGGTGATTGTTAAATATTTTATAGGTAAAAATTAAAAAAAGCGATTTTTAAATAAGTTAAAGGTAAAAATTTAAAAAAGATAGTTTTATAATATTTTACATTAAAATATTTTGACGAAGGTGAATTTTAAATATTTTAAAGATAAAGATTTAAAAACAGGTGATTTTTAAATATTTTAAAGATAAAAATTTTAAAAAGGGTCATTTTTAAATATTTTACATTAAAATGATTTAAAAAGGGTGATTTTAAAATATTTTAAAGGTAAAAATTTAAAAACAGATGATTTTTAAATATTTCAAGGGTAAAAATTTAAAAACAGATGATTTTTAAATATTTTAGAAGTAAAAATTTAAAAACACATGATTTTTAAATATTTTAAAGGTAAAAATTTAAAAAGGGTGAATTTTAAATGTTACATTAAAAAAATTTAAAAAGGGTAATTTTTAAATATTTTAAAGATAAAAATTTAGAAATGGATCATTTTTAAATATTTTACATTAAAATTATTTGAAATGGGTGATTTTTAAATATTTTAAAGGTAAAAATTTAAAAACAGATGATTTTTAAATATTTTAAAGGTATAAATTTAAAAAGGGTGAATTTTAAATGTTACATTAAAAAAATTTGAAAAGGCTAATTTTTAAATATTTTAAAAATAAAAATTTAGAAAAGGGTCATTTTTAAATATTTTACATTAAAATTATTTAAAATGGGTAATTTTTAAATATTTTAAAGGTAAAAATTTGAAAACAGGTGATTTTGAAATATTTTAAAGATAAAAATTTTAAAAAGGTGGTTTTTAAATATTGTACATTACAATAATTTAATAAGAGTCATTTTTAAATGTTACATTAAAATTATTTGAAAAGGGTAGTTGTTAAATATTTTAAAGGTAACAATATTTTAAAAAAAGTTATTTTTAAATATTTTACATGAAAATTATTTTTAAAAAGGTTATTTTTAAGTTGCTGATTTAATAAAATTTCTTTAATATTTTAAAGTAAAATAATTTTAAGATGATAATTTTGAAATTAAATGTAAAAGGTAAAAAGTTGAAAACATTTCTATAATATTTTAAATTTTTATAAAAAATATATAGAAAAATAATATAAAAATATAAATTCATAAATTTCTGAAATTTTGAAAAATTAATACATTTTTTAAAAATAAGCATATAAAAAAAGTGATTCTAATTTTTAATAACTTAAATTTAGAGTTGGCATCATTCAAGAAAACTGTGTTTTTTAAAACATTTCAAAGATAAAAAAATTAATACCTTTAAATATTGAAAATAACTTAAATCCTTATTATTTTTTTAATTTTCATAATTAAAATTGAGTAAAACTATATTCATAGGTAATAAAGAATATAAAAAATATATAAAAATATTAAAAAAGTATATAAAAATATAAAAAAAATTTTTAAAAATGATAAATATTTATAAAGAATGAAATTTTAGAACTTTGACTCTTCTTTTAGATATTTCGTAAAATAATTTGAAAAATCGATTCAATAATGACTACAAAAATAAAAAAAACTTTTTCGTTTACTGAACAAGCAGATCAAAAATTAACTTCTGTTATCTCTTCTTTTCTTGTTTAATTTATTATTTCTAATTCTCGTGTGTATATATATAACGTTTGTAATCAGCCTGCGCAGTGAGAATGTCGATTCGATGAGGGCGTGTTAGTCGATCTGCAAATATAGTCACCGTATTTGACAGTTCTTGATATCCCAGATCAAGGGAAAAAAGGGGAGAAAAATGAAAAGAAAAAGGGATTAAATACCAAGGTTCTCTTCTCCTTTCTTATACACCTTTTATACGTTCCGAAGATTTTCGTAATATAATTTTCTTCACAGTCCAGATTATCTTTCTTTCCATGTGAATCCCTTTTAAATAAATCCCGAAGGTTACAATATCCTTAAATCTAAAATATGTTTCTTTATTTCTTCCCTTTTTCTTGAATTTAAACAGAGAATTTAAACGCAAACATTTTTTATTATTTATTATTTTTTATTATTTATTAATTTTTATTTTTTAAATATTTTTAAAAATATTTTTTACATTTTTCATGTTTTTTTTAAAATTTTTTTGTATTATTGATTCGGTGGAAACAAAATTTTTTGGAGTAACTCAAATTTTTTTTTTTGTATAAGAGAATTTTTTTTATTTAAAAGAAAAACACACTTTAATAAACACAGGCACTTTTTACACTTTTTTTACACTCTTTACACATTTTTTTAACACACTTTGTATTTTTTTTTAATATTTTTTTTATTAAAATTAAAGAGTGGGAATATAAGTTCAAGGAGTGAATTTTCGACTAGGAGTGCTTGTTAACCTAGAAAGTTTATTTATAATTAAAAGTACCATAATTATGATATAATAAAGTTAAGCAATTGATTTAATTTTCCATTTTCTTTAAAGGAATTACTCGGCCAAAGGAGAAAATTGAAAATATTTTTAAAGTGAGTGTGTGAGGGAAGGTGCGAAGAGGGTAAAAATTTTTGAGAGAAGATAACAACGAAGAATAATAGAAACGATTCGGGGGTGGCGAGAAGGGAGTGATGACGGGCGTGGAAGGAAAAGGTGGCGGGGGCGAAGGGGCTACTGATAGTTCTGATAATACAAATGTGATTAACAATGCAAATGTTAATACTAATCAACAAAATGGAGGAACGGAGAAGGCGCCCGTTGTCGGTGGAACAAATGTTGAAACTTTACCGCGACCCGGAAAACAGGTAAATTTCTTTTTTTCCCCACATTTTTCTATCTATATATATATTTTTTTACAGTTTTTTTTTTCAATTTTCCAATTTGAATTTGAATTTAAATTTTATTTTCACTTTCCAATTTGAATCCAGCCCGCCATTATTTTGGCCAATAGAAAAATGTCACGATCTGCGCGTGCGCAAAAAGATTTATTCATTCTGACAAAAGAAGCTGCAAACGTAAAATAAAACGATTTTTAAAATAATTTAAAATAGGCGAATTTTAAATGTTTTAAGGGTAAAAATTTAAAAAAGGTGCTTTTTAAATATTATAAAGCAAAATAATTTAAAGATGGTGATTTTCAAATGCTTTAAAATTGCTAATTTAACTAAATTTCTTTAATATTTTAAAGTAAAATAATTTAAAGTTGATAATAATTTCTAAATATTTTGATGGTAAAAATTTAGAAAAGGTGATTTTTAAATATTTTAAATGTAAAATTTTGAAACACGTAATTTTTAAATATTTTAAAGGTAAAAATTGAAAACATGTCATTTTTAAATATTTTAAAGATACAAATTGTAAAAAGGTGGTTTTTAAATATTTTACATTAAAAAAATTTAAAAAGGACCATTTTTTAATATTTTACATTAAAATAATTTGAAAATTGAAATTGAAAAAAGGGATTTTTAAATATTTTAAAAGTAAAAAAATTTATAAAAGGTGATTTTTAAATATTTTAAAGGTGAAATTTTAAAAAAGGTGATTTTTAAATATTTTAAAGGTAAAAATTTAAAAAAGGTGGTTTTTAACCATTTTACATTAAATAAATTGGAATAGGGTCATTTTTAAATATTTTACATTGAAAAAAATTTAAGAAGATGCTTTTTAATTATTTTACATTGAAAAAAATTAAAACAGATGATTTTTAAATATTTTAAACAAATAAAAATTTTAAAAAGGTGGTTTTTAAATATTTTACATTGAAAAAATTTAAAACAGATAATTTTTAAATATTTTACATTATAATAATGTAAAAAGGGTAATCTTTAAATATTTTAAACGTAAAAATTTAAAAAAGAAGGTTTTTAAATATTTTAAATTTAAGGTAAAAATTTGAAAAAGGTGGTTTTTAAATATTTTACATTAAAAAAATTCGAAGAAGGTAATTTTTAAATATTTTAAAGGTAAAAATTTTAAAAAGGTGGTTTTTAATTATTTTACATTAAAATAATTAAAGTAGGGTCATTTTTAAATATTTTACATAAAAAAAATTAAAAACAGATGATTTTTAAATATTTTACATTATAATAATGTAAAAAGAGTGATCTTCAAATATTTTAAAGGTAAAAATTGAAAACACGTGATTTTTAAATATTTTAGAGCTAAAAATTTAAAAAAGGTGGTTTTTAAATATTTTACATAAAAAAAATTCGAAGAAAGTTATTTTTAAATATTTTAAAGGTAAAAATTTTAAAAAGGTGGTTTTTAATTATTTTACATTAAAATAATTGAAATATGGTTATTTTTTAATTTTTTAAAGGTAAAAATTTTAAAAAGGTGGGTTTTAATTATTTTAGATTAAAGTAATTGAAGTAGGGTCATTTTTAAATATTTTACATAGAAAAAATTAAAAACAGATGATTTTTAAATATTTTACATTATAATAATGTAAAAAGGGTGATCTTCAAATATTTTAAAGAGAAAAATTTGAAACACGTGATTTTTAAATATTTTAGAGCTAAAAATTTAAAAAAGGTGGTTTTTAAATATTTTACATAAAAAAAATTCGAAGAAAGTTATTTTTAAATATTTTAAAGGTAAAAATTTTAAAAAGGTGGTTTTTAATTATTTTACATTAAAATAATTGAAATACGGTCATTTTTGAATATTTTAAAGGTAAAAATTTTAAAAAGATGATTTTTAAATATTTTAGATTGAAAAAATATGAAAATGATGATTATTAAATATTGTATATTAAATTAATGTAAAAAGGGTGATTTTTAAATATGTTAATTGAATTTAAAACGTAAAAAGTTGAAAAAAAATTCTTTAATATTTCAAATTTTTGTAAAAAATATATAGAAAAATAAAAAAAAGACAAATATAATTTCATAAATTTTGAAATTTGAAAAAGTAATGCGCATGCGCAAAAAGATTGATGCATTTTAACAAAAGAAACTGCAAACGTAAAACATTAAAAAAACATTTTTCTTTTCAAACATTTTCATTGATAATAAAACAACGTTTCGCTTTTCGAAAAGAATACGGATGGAAAAAAATTCACGCCGCAGACTAAATTTCAAAATATTCAAAATAGAAGTAAAAATAAATATTTTGACATTATTTGACATTTTTTGACAAAAGTTATACACGAATTGAAAATTCGTTAATCATTATTCAACTGTGTTAAAAAAAAGCTGCGTAAATATTGAATCAAGTTTAAAGTCGATAATTTATTTTTAGAGACAAAGTTTTTCGTTATTAATGTCGTATATTTGTATGTCTGTGTGTGATTATAGGCAAAATTATTAGCTAAAAATTGACCACATTATAAAAAGTTTATTCTTCTATATATACGTTTATTGAAAAGTTATGAGTTACAATATAATGACGATGAATTTATTACCTTGTGTGTTTCTTAAAATTAAATCCATTATTTTCTTATGAATGGAACTATTGAATAAGGATTTATCAGAATGGCACTAAGCTGCTTAAAATATTTGCTAATATACGATGAGTGTGTTTAAATGTATATATGTATATGTGTGAAAATCCGGTTATAGAAATGCTTTTCCGTTACTTAGAATTAAATTGGTAATTTATGTGATATTGAGAATTTGGAAAATCCTTTGATTTATGTGCGAAGGGAAGAATATATTTTTCTTTTTTGAAAAATAAGTAAAACAATTATTTTCGCAAATAAAGTTTTTCACAAGAATCCAACTATTTAAAATAAAACTTTCCACAAGAATTCAATTATTTAAAAAAAAATTTTCATAATATATTACAAAAAAATTAATTATTTAAAACAATTTTTATATAATATTCTTGTGAAGAATTTAATTATTTTTATAAATGATAAAATTCATCGCAGGATTTCAATTACTTTTTAGAATACAGTTTTTCAAGAATTGCTCAAAGAATGTAATTTTTTTAGAAAATATTCCATTTCGATTCTTCGAAAAAATCTACTATTTGAAAAAACGTTTTTGTAAATTCTTCAGAAGAATTAAATTATTTACAAAAATGTTAAAATTTTTTCACTGGAATTTAATTATTTTCAAATATTTTAATAAAATTGTTCGAAAGAAAATATTTAAATACTATTTGAGTTAAATTTTTTTTTTGAAATAATTTAATTATTCTTTTGGATTTTAATAAAGTTCTCCCCATGAATTTAATTATAAAGAGGAAAATTTTACTTAGAAATTTTATTATTATGAGGCATTTTCATAAAATTGTTGCAAAATTCAATTATTTTTATAAATAACAATATTCGTTACGAGAATACAATTATTTTTAAAATTAATAAATATTTCCTTGGAAATTCAATTATTTAAAAAAAGTTGATAAAATGAATCCAAAAATTAAATTATTTTTATAAATAATAATAAAATGCTTTTTAGGAATCCAATTATTTTAGACAAAATTTAATAAAATTCCACACGGATATTCAACTATTTTTGGAAATTTTAATAGAATTCTTTGTAAAATTATAATTATTTTTAAAAACTTTTCGCTATTTAATGATTTTTGATATCTACTATTTTCATTAAATGTCTAATTGTATAAAAACCTTTTTTTTTAAATCTTCGTATAAGAATTCACGTTTTTTGATGAATAATACAAATTTTTCTGAAATTTAATTATTTAAATTAGAATTCGCATGAAATTAGTCGAAAGAAATGAATGATTTAAAAAATTTTATAAAATTCTTCACAAGAAGTAAATTATTTTTATAAATATTTAAATTCTTTTAGGAAGAATAAAATTCATTGCAAGAATTTAATTTATTAGCTGGATAAAAAAGAAGTAAATATTTTTGATGGAAATTAGAGAAAAGTAAAGAAAAAATTAAAATATAGAATGGCCAGAAACAAACTCGTTTCAGACACTTTACAAACAGACAAAAATTTTTCTGTTTGTGAAGTGTCTAAAACGAGTTTGTTTTGGGTTGTCAAGTATAATTTTTGGATAGCTTCCTTTATTAGTTTGAAAGTTACTTTTATAAAATTAATCATTGAAATACTAAACAAAATTACAATAATCCGGTAATCACTTTGACATGAGTTTCTAGAAATTTTTACTTCAGTTAAGCTCATCGTTTAGAAGTTTTATACTTTTGCGCACTTTACCTGCGCAAGGCGGGGCGTAGAGTCAGAGTGGGGAGATAAGAGCGACAAGGACAGTCGACGAGTGTCTCTCTCGCTCCCATATCCCCACTCTAATCGGCCGAAACACTTTCTTTACTTTAATACTTTCTTTAACGTGTTTAAACTGTTTTAACTCTAAACAAAAATAGACTACTTCGTAAAAAAAATTGTTTACTATTTATAAATAGAATTTGTAAGTTGAAGTTGTAAATTTTGATTGAAAGAAAGGATTCACAAACACTCCCAATAATTTTCGCTTCAATTGTTTTAAAAAATTTACTAATAATAATTTACTTGGGTTGTCGTTGGAAAATTATGCACAAACACATACACACTAAATTCACGTGTACAAAGGGGGTAATCTGTCGTCGCGTGTATTTCAACAATTATGTTCTTTGTAATGTGCAAGCAAGATAAGAATTATACGATTGGAACTGGTTGTATTTCTTGAGTAGGATCAGAAGGTTCTGAGCTTCCGGTGATCTTCTTCTATATACTAGCGGAAATTCCAAGTCGTTGAACGCGATAATTATTCTTATATATATACACATCAAAGGGATGACAAACTGTACAGTTGCTCTATATTTTGTCTTCTAAATTTTTAATTCAACTAAATAGAGAAAATTTTTTTCTGCACCGAGAAAAAAGTTGTTCCTTAAATTTTACCGAACTTTTCAGTAAAGTTGGGCTATAGCGTCATAATCGAATTTTTCAATAACTTTTAAATTACTTTTTTCAGTAACAGTGTTTAAAATTTAATGTGACATCAGGATTTTCAATAAATTATTATTTTATTCCATGAAATACAAATTTGAACATTTTTCTTTATTCTTTAAATCTGTATTTCAATAAAAAAAAGAAAATCTTTTTATTATTTTATAAAATCATCATAAATTTTCTTTATTTTTCTTCAATTAATTTTAGAAGAAAAAGTATTTGAAATGTTGGACAAGATATACTTGAAATTTTTTAGTATTTTTAAAAAAATTATAACATAAATCAGTCCGAAGTCTAAAAAATAACAATACGTCGGAAATTTTATAAACTGGGAATTTTTTCACTAAAATTAAAAAAGGTTTCATTATTTTAAATTGTTCTTAAAAAATTGCTTTTTAATACAATTTTCGTAGATATTTATATTGTTTTCTAACTTTAAATTAGTTAAAAATAATTCATTTGATATATAGTAAAAAATCAGGGTCCCATTCAAACATATAAATAAAGTAAAGTAAAAAAAATTAGTAAATAAATTTAAAAAAATTATGGAGTTAATAGAAATAATTGTGAGATTCGACTGAAAATATGTAATTAAATTTGTTAAAGAATTTCATTAGAAACTTTATAATAAATAGAATTTTCAAAGTATTTGAATTTAATAATTAATTAATAATTGGATTTTAAACATTCTAATGTTAGTTCTTAGTGCGAAGATAAATATTTAAAATTGTTATTAGTTAATTTAAAAAAAAACAATACACACTTCAAATTTTTCAAACAAAATTGAATTTTTGCAAATATTTTTTTTAAATTCCGAAAAATAAGATTGTTAAAATTTTTCAATTCTATTGTTTCAATATATTCTATTATTTCAAGATAATTGAAGTTTTCTAAACAAATAATTGAAAATTTTTGAAATAATTGAAATTTCTTTACACTTTTTAAAAAAAATTGAATTCTTTTAAAGAATTTGATTTAAATTTTTCGAAAATAATGTTAGTGACCGTAATTATAATTTTATTTTTAAAATATAAAGTCCCTCTTAAAGTTTTAAATCAATTCTCTGCTTCTAAAAATTGTACAATCTATTATTATTATTATTATTAATAATTATATTCAATAATTGTAATTATTAAACTTCTCTTAAATTTTTAGAATTTCAAATTTCTGAATGTTCAAATAAATTATATTTATTTATATTCCTGAGCAAATTCAATGTTTATTACTTATTAAGTAAATAATTAATTATTACTGATTATTTTATAAGCAGACTTTATATTTTAAAAATAAAATTATAATTACGGCTACTAACATTATTTTCGAAAAATTTAAATAAAATTCGTTAAAAGGATTCAATTATTTTTCGAAAAATGTACAGAAATTTTAATTGTTTCAAAAATTTTCAATTCTTTTTTGAAGAAAGTAGTTTTTTTCAAAATAATTTTAATAAAATTCTTCAGAAGAATTAAATTATTTTCATAAATAATATCATTGTTTGGAAGGATTTAATTATTTTTAGAAATAGTAAAATTCTTTGCCGAAATTCAATTATTTTCGGAAATAGTAAAATTCTTTGCGGAAATTCAATTATTTTCAGAAATAGTAAAATTCTTTGCAGAAATTCAATTATTTTCAGAAATATAGTAAAATTCTTTGCGGAAATTCAATTATTTTCAGAAATAGTTAAATTCTTTGCAGAAATTCAATTATTATCAATATAATTTTAATAAACTTGAAAAATGAAATTTTCACTTATAATTATAAAAAGACAAGATTACACAGAAAAAAACTTTTAACTGGAACAGCGATTACTTTCGCTGAAATAGCGAAAGTATTCTTTAAAATAGCGAAAGTATTCGTAGCAATAACTAAAAATTTCGCTAATATATCGTGAATTTTATAGTTGTTCCAAGTGAAGATTTTTTTCCTGTATTTTTAAAAAATTGAAAAAATTATTTTCCAAATTTTCAATTAAATGTATCAAAAAAAAAACATTTTTCTTTATGTTTTATTTTATGTTTATTTATTATTTTATGTTTATTTATTATTTTATGTTTATTTATTATTTTATATTTATTTATGTTCGATATCAAGTTTAAATTTGATGCCAAAAGAAAAGCGGTAAAAATTATTTCATTAAGTTATTTTTTACTATTAAAATAATTGTCATTTATTTTGGAACTACAAAAAAGGGTATATATACAGGATATATGTAAATTTTCATTTTTAAAATATTCACCAAAGCATAAATATTAATTAGGCCGTTTGTCTATAAGCGAGAAAACAGTAAAGCCGGACAGAAAATTGCTCGCTATGGGCGAGATGGAATTGCAGAAATAGTAAAAAAAAAGTCATTTCAAAATCGATGATCTGAAATTGAAATCGGAAATGAATGTTTGTTTTAGTAAGATTGAATGCCTAAAGCAGACACTGAATGATTGTTCTTATTAATTAAATCCAAAAACCACGTTATTTTCCATCGACGAAAAAGAAAGTGACAATTTAAAGTTAGTCTCGTACGTTATTCATATTAATATAAATATCAACCGGGAGAATTAAAATGAAAATAAAATTCCATGTTTAATTAATTTTTAAATTTATTGACACAATATTTTTGTCATATTTCGAGATCAGGGTATACATACAATGTACAATATTAGTTGTATGCACAGTGGTGTGTATATATTCTAAATTCGAATTAGGCACACGCACGCTGACTCAGTTTGGGAATTATTAGAAGGGGAAACAGTAGCAGCTGTCGTTCTCATGCATTCGCATAGTTGGGTGTCATTGGACTGATCTTTAACTGCAGGAGGGAAAATTTTATGTCTTTGACCAAATGCTAAAATTCTCTATTTTTCTCTCACTCTCACGACAAAATCTATTATTGTACAAATAAACTGTCCTTTCGCTACTTCCCATAAAGTTTATTTTCATCCAACTTTTATTTTTTCTTCTCCGAAAAACAACTATTTTCTATATTGTCATTTATTCTATTTTTGGAAAGTGTGATTCAATTCGAAAATTATCCCGTTGCTTCTAAACCTTTTTTTTTGTTCTGAAGACTGTTTCGAAAAGTATCAAATTGTAACGAATTGATAATTAAAAAATGTCGATCAAATGAAAAATTGAGCCAAATGTTTGGTTTTGAGACAAACTTTTTGGGATCAGTTTGATTCAGTCTATTTAATTTTGATTCAATTTTAGTTATTTTCTTTTGATTTGATTTAATTTTATTCAATTTTATTCAATTTGATTCAGTTTGATTCAGTTTGATTCAGTTTGATTCAATTTGGTTCAGTTTGATTCAATTTGATTCAATTTGATTCAATTTGATTCAATTTGATTCAATTTATTGGTATTAATTTAATTCTTTTCAGAAAACTGCCAACCAAATATTTTTCGAAACCAACGTGAAAAGGAAGTGCTACAAAGTCCTAATTAGCATTTTATCAAACACGTATCATCGGTTGTTAATTTGTCCGCGTCTGCTTTTTTTAAATTCAAGTCTTGTTTCAACTTGACTAGTGTTTGATGAACATAATCGAATAAATGATTGTCAATAAACTTGTAAATAGCAAAATAAATCAAAAAGTGTATCAAAAATTTCACTCCTCTAGAAACATCGTTTAAAAAAATAATCCTCTATTCAAAAATGAAGGAAATATTTATTATTTTCGCCTGTTTGAAAAAGCAAATGGCTAAAAAAAAATAAAATAAAATGAAAAAAATAAAATTTGAAAAATATAGAAAAAATTTATTGTTGTGTCTTTGAGAGAGAGAACGAGATGGTTGATGATTATTATTATCAATAGCCTTGTGACTGAGTTCAAAAATGGAGCAAAAATTTATTATTGTTGCGTCTTTGGGAAATTCTTTACTTGTTTGGTGCTTCGTCTGTTATAGTCTTCTGTTTTTACCTTGACATTAAAATACACCTCAGCGTCATGTTTTATCAAACTTCTGGAAAAAAGCTCGGAACCCATTTGGACGATTGCCAAAGTTTCTGTTTTCATCGCTAAGTAGGGAACAAACTATATAACAAAAGCATTGAGCTCAATATACAGGTCTCGTGAAAATTTCCTACTTGATGGGGGTTTTTTTTTATCAGTTTCTTCTTTGCCAAAAATACTTGTAGCTGTCAAATCCTTAGTTTTTATAAATATATATTTATAAAAATTTTATAAAAAAAAAAAAAATTTTTTTATACAAATTTTTTTATAGAAAATTTTAGTTCGAAAAATCGTGAACGAAGGAAAGAACATCTCGCAGTGTTTATTGTTTATTCTCATCAAGAATGTTTGCTCGGTTCGAAATTATTCAGTTTCCCAGTTGTTGCAGGTCAGGGAATTTAGGAAAAAGTCAGGGAAATTAGAATTGATTAGAAAAAACAGGACTTAAATCAAAAATTATATTTTTTAAGTACTTTTAATAGGAAAGTAAATACTTTCTTATTAAAAGTACTTAAAAAAATTAAATTTTTAGAATTCATAACAAAACTTTGAATTTTCGTCGACTATTCCTTTTATGCCTCATGAGAAAACAAAATTCTCCACAGGAATTCAATTATTTTTAAGAATTTTCATTAAATTCTTTGCAAAATTCAATTATTTTCATAAATATACCAATATTCATCACAAGAATTCAATTGTTTTTATAAATAATAAAATTACATTTAGGACTTAAATTATTTTTCTTCGCAGAAATTCAAACATTTTTATTACAATTTTAAATAAATGTCTAAGAACAATTTAATTATTTTTAAAAAAATTGTATTAAAACTTGACGAAAGATTTTAATTTTAAAATTCAATTATTCAATAAAATATAAAAATTCGTTGCAATAATTCAATTATTTTCATGAACAAATTTTAACTCGGCGCAGAAAATTAATTCTTTTTAAAAGTTTTTAAGTAATTCTGAAAAAATTCAATTATTTTGATAAACAAAATTTTAACCAAAATTCTTCTGGCAAAATCAATTATTTTAACGAATTTCAATGGATTTGTACAAGAATTTTGGTTAAAAACACTAAAAAAATTGAATTTGGGAGAAGTTACAAATGCTGATTGGAGAAATTCAGTTATTTTTAAAAGTAATAAAATTCATTGGAGAAATTCAATTATCTTTATACAAAAATATTTTACTACAGAAAATTTCGATTATCGTTATAAATAATAAAACTCTTCTTCCAAAATTAATTCTTTTCACAAATCTTAATAAAATTCTTGTCAAAATTTAAATTATTTTAAAAAATTTTCCACATTTCGATTATTTTTAATATCTACTATTTTAATAAAATTTTACAAAAAAACCCAATTATTTCAACAAAGTTTTAATAAAAATTTCACAGGAGTTCAATTGCTTACCAATTTTTTAAATAAATTTCTTCGCGCCAATTTAATTATTATTTTTAATTTCTTAATCAAAAGAATATTCATTAATATTTACAGAATTTAAGAAAATACAGTTCTGCGAAATTCAATTATTCTGAAAATTCAAATAAAATTCTTCAAAAAATTCAATTATTTACAAAAAATTTCGGAAATTCAAATATTTAAAAAAAACATTGATATAATACTTTATAAATTTTTCTAGGAATACACTTATTGCCAATAAAAATGCTATTAAAAATATTCGGAACAAATTAAACTATTTAAAAAAATAAAATTCTGTAAAAGAATTCAGTTATTTATGAAATTTTAATAAAATTCTTTTCCAGAATTCAATTATTTTAAAAAATAAAATTTGTTACATGAATTTAAGTGTTAAAAAAATTAATACCAAATTCTTCGTCCAGTTTCAATTATTTTTAATGTCTTAGAGGAATTCAATTATTTTCCCGAATAAAATTCTTTACAGGAAATTAATTCTTCTTTGAAAATTTTGTTTATAAAATTCGTTCCAAGAATTCAATTATTTTCATAAATAACAAAACTTAACGAAGAATTTTAATTATTTTTATACAATTTTAAATAAAATGGTATGAAAATTGTACTTATTCATAACAATCTTTTTAAATTCGACGAAAGAATTTAATTATTTTTTTTAATTTTTGATAAAACTCTTCATAAAAATACAGTTTGTTGAAAATGTTTAATTATTTAATAAATTGTTTATTTTTGTATTTAAATATTTGAATTCTCCAAGAATTTTCTGAAAAAAAAAGAATTTTGGAAGAAGTTAAAAAAAATTGCTATTTTTAGAAATAATTGAATTTTGTAAAGGTTTTAAATTAAAATCTTCAAAAATTTTAATTTTTCACACTTTCAAGCATCAATTTTGAATAATTAATTTTTTCGAAAAAGTCTACTTGAATTTTTAATTTGTAATTAATTGAAGTTTTTATTTTCTAGTGTAAAATTTAATTGTTAACATGTGTAGTTGAAAATTCTCAATGACCTTTATTAAGAATTAATTAAGTTATTAAATCATTAATTAATTGAAATTAAAATTTAAAAATTGATTTTTTCTTCAAATTTATAACAGTTGAAAGTATGAACAATTAAAGTATTCAAAGATTAAAAAATTTCAAACATTTATAAAGTTCAATTACTTCTAACAAATTTCTAAAAATCATCTTCAAAAATTTTAATTTTTCAAACTTTCAAGCATCAATTTTGAATAATTAATTTTTTCGAAAAAGTCTACTTGAATTTTCAATTTGAAATTAATTCGAGTTTTTATTTTCTAGTGTAAAATTTAATTGTTAACATGTGTATTTGAAAATTCTCAATAAACTTTATTAAGAATTAATAATGTTATTAAATCATTAATTAAATGAAATTAAAATTTAAAAATTGATTTTTTCTTCAAATTTATTACAGTTGAAAGTATGAACAATTTAAGTATTCAAAGATTTTTAAATTTTAAAATTTTTCAAAGTTTAATTATTTAAAACAAATTTCTAAAAATAATAATTGAATTCAGAGTGGAGGAAAGGGATTAAGATTTAAAAACTCAAAAAGGTTAATGTAAAGAATGAAAATAATAAAAAAATTAGTCAATTGAATTGAAATTAATTTTGAAGAAGTTGCAGTGTAACAATATTCTTATAATATGAAATAATTATTTTAGTCTTCGATTACCTTTAATAATTGTTAAAGAATATGAAGAAATTTCATGACAATATGATTATTAGTTTTTAATTTTAAAAGGTCTAAAGGACCACGCACAAAATACATTTAAATTGGATCCCAGTCAATTTTTTTAAACTACGTAGATATGTAGTGTTTTGTGTCAGGAAAAAGATTCCCAATCGAAAAATCACAAAAAATCGACTGGGATCATGTATTTTGTGCGTGGTCCTTTGAATCTTTTGAAGAATTTGAATTTCTATGAAGAATAGTAATGATGAAATATTTATTTAAGAATAGAAGTTATTGATGTTTATTTAAAAGTTGTAATTGAATGTAAGAGAACATTTCTTTTGAGTATTTAATAATGTTTAGAGTGCGAATCAGAATATTCCGTCAGGTTAGAGGAGAAGTCAAAATATTTTCTGGAAATCGCAGGCAAAAACAAAATTAAATTTTTGTTTTGACACAACTTGACAATTCAATTTTAGAGTTAAAATTAGTGCTAAGATGTTGAACAGTTCTACAGATGACGAAGAGACACAAGTTGAAACAAATATTTTGTCACAACTTGGTAACAAATTTTTAGAGTTGGACTTAATGTTATAATGTTGTACAGTTCTACAGATGGTAAATAAAAACAACCAAAAATTAATGTTTTGTCACAACTTGGTATCAAATTTTTAGAGTTGGACTTAATGTTATAATGTTGTACAGTTCTACAGATGATAAATAAAAACAACCAAAAATTAATGTTTTGATACAACTTGGTAATGAATTTTTAGAATTGAACTTAATGTTATAATGTTAAACAGTTCTACAGATGGTAAATAGATACAACCAAAAATTAATGTTCTGATACATCTTGGTAATGAATTTTTAGAGTTGAACTGAATGTTAAGATGATGAACAGTTCTTCAGATGGTAAATGGACACAACCAAAAATTAATGTTCTGATACAACTTGGTAATGAATTTTTAGAATTGAACTTAATGTTATAATGTTAAACAGTTCTACAGATGGTAAATAGATACAACCAAAAATTAATGTTCTGATACATCTTGGTAATGAATTTTTAGAGTTGAACTGAATGTTAAGATGATGAACAGTTCTTCAGATGGTAAATGGACACAACCAAAAATTAATGTTCTGATACAACTTGGTAATGAATTTTTAGAATTGAACTTAATGTTATAATGTTAAACAGTTCTACAGATGGTAAATAGATACAACCAAAAATTAATGTTCTGATACATCTTGGTAATGAATTTTTAGAGTTGAACTGAATGTTAAGATGATGAACAGTTCTTCAGATGGTAAATGGACACAACCAAAAATTAATGTTCTGATACAACTTGGTAATGAATTTTTAGAATTGAACTTAATGTTATAATGTTAAACAGTTCTACAGATGGTAAATAGATACAACCAAAAATTAATGTTCTGATACATCTTGGTAATGAATTTTTAGAGTTGAACTGAATGTTAAGATGATGAACAGTTCTTCAGATGGTAAATGGACACAACCAAAAATTAATGTTCTGATACAACTTGGTAATGAATTTTTAGAATTGAACTTAATGTTATAATGTTAAACAGTTCTACAGATGGTAAATAGATACAACCAAAAATTAATGTTCTGATACATCTTGGTAATGAATTTTTAGAGTTGAACTGAATGTTAAGATGATGAACAGTTCTTCAGATGGTAAATGGACACAACCAAAAATTAATGTTCTGATACAACTTGGTAATGAATTTTTAGAGTTAAAATTAATGTTAAACAGTTCTACTGATGTCGAATAGACAAAAAAAACTGATTACCAAAAAAATGGGTCTGATCAGATATACTTTCTAGTTTCTACATAAAGTCAATCGTACGATATAGATTATCCATCGAGGATCGGTTGCTACACTTGAAGGGTGACACACCTCTTTTGTTACACATATC
The DNA here is from genome assembly GCA_032873175.1 of Leptopilina drosophilae. Taxonomy (NCBI): domain Eukaryota; kingdom Metazoa; phylum Arthropoda; class Insecta; order Hymenoptera; family Figitidae; genus Leptopilina; species Leptopilina drosophilae. The sequence goes on from CM065482.1 coordinate 3,513,808, forward strand.
GGATAAGGGAAATTTTAGTTCCCTTCACCCTCGCGTGTGTTATATTAAACCACCCACCCTAACGAAGAGCTCTCTACAACCATAAGAGAGAGCAAAAGAGAGACGGATGTATGTAAGCCTGCCATCCATCTTTCTCTCTCTATACTTTCACGATAAAGAGGGTGTGTATGAAAAGTACCTAGCCTCGAGGGTTGACAATAGACAACCACCAGCCAAAGTACTTGAAAAACAGAAAAGAGACCTTATCCAAAAAAAAAGAAAAAAAAATGAATCCTATACTTCTATACATCAGAAAAAAAATCCTCCAAGAAGAAGAGCACCCGCTTAGAGCTTATCGAGGGATTCCAACATTCATTCACACATAATCACTCTATCATCGTAGTCTAAAAAGCCCTCTTCCAATCTCTAGTCCAAGAGAAATTTATTGACTAGGATTCAATTTTTCCTAAGAAGAAATAATTGTACCAAGAATTAATCAAGAAAACCAAGAAAACCAAGAAAAAAGAAGAAAAACAGTTGTGTTTTATTCGAATTTTAAATGATGTAAAGATGAACAAAAATCCGTTGTTGCTTTTCGCTTTTAGAAGACTAACTAAGGCGCTGAAATTACTTCCTGCACCTGCTTTATGCGCACAAGATCGAAACTTCAAAGAAATACTAATTTTCAAAGTCTACGAACTTAGGGTAGCAACAAAAATTTAATTTCGTTTTTGCCTGCGATTTCCAGAGGAATTTCTACTTCTTCTCTAACCTAAACGGATATTTTAATTCACACTCTAAAAATTATTAAATTCTCAAAAGAAATGTTCTCTTACATTCAATCACAACTTTTTGTACAATTATTCAAATCATCAATAACTTCTATTTTTAAATAAATATTTCATATTATTTTTCATAGGAAGATTTTTTTTTCAATTTAAACCTTCTGAAATTAACAACTTATACACTGGAAAAAAAATTTATTTGATTCAAATAACCGATTATTTGTCTATAATCAAATAAATATTTACTTGAATCAAATAATTTTTATTTGAATCAATTAATTAGTATTTGCTTCAAATACTGAAATATTTGATTTAAATACAATTTATTTGATTCAAAAAAAAATTATTTGATTCAAATAAAAATTATTTGATTCAAGTAAATATTTATTTGATTATAGACAAATAATCGGTTATTTGAATCAAATAAATTTTTTTTCAGTGTAATATTATCATGGAATTTCTTCATATTCTTTAACAATTATTAAAGGTGATCGAAGACTAAAATAATTATTTCATATTATAAGAATATTGTTACACTGCAACTTCTTCAAAATTAATTTCAATTCAATTGAATTATTCTTTTATTATTTTCATTCTTAATATTAACCTTTTTGAGTTTTTAAATCTTAATCCCCTTCCTACACTCTCAATTCAATTATTATTTTCCAGAATTTTCAACTAAAATTCTTCTTTAAATCAATTATTTTTAGAAATTTGTTTCAAATAATTGAACTTTATAAATGTTTGAAATTTTTTAATCTTTGCATACTTTAATTGTTCATACTTTCAACTGTAATAAATTTAAAGAAAAATTCGATTTTTACATTTTAATTTCAATTAATTAATGATTTAATAACTTAATTGATTATTAATAAAGTTCATTGAGAATTTTCAAATACACATGTTAACAATTAAATTTTACACTAGAAAATAAAATCTTGAATTAATTTAAAAATTGAAAATTCAAGTAGACTTTTTCGAAAAAATTAATTATTCAAAATTAATGCCTGAAAGTATGAAAAATTAAAATTTTCAAAGATTTTAATTTAAAACCTTTACAAAATTCAATTATTTCTAAAAATAGCAATTTTTTTTAAACTTCTTCCAAAATTTTTTGTTAATAAAATACTTTGCGAATTCAATTATTTAAATACAAAAATAAACAATTTATTAAATACTTGAACGTTTGCCACAATTTGTATTTTTATGAAGAATTTTATCTAAAATTTTTTAAATAATTTAATTCTTTCGTTGAATTTAAAAAAATTATTATGAAAAAGTGCAATTTTCATACCATTTTACTTAAAATTGTATAAAAATAATGGAAATTCTTCGTTAAGTTTTGTTATTTATTAAAATAATAGAATTCTTGGAACGAATTTTATAAACAAAATTTTCAAAGAAGAATTAATTTCCTGTAAACAATTTTATTTGGGAAAACAATTGAATTTCTTTAAGACATTAAAAATAATTGAAACTGAACGAAGAATTTGGTATTAATTTTTTTAACACTTAAATTCATGTAACAAATTTTATTTTTTAAAATAATTGAATTCTGGAAGAGAATTTTATTAAAATTTCATAAGTAATTGAATTCTTTTACAGAATTTTATTTTTTTTTAAATAATTTAATTGTTCCGAATATTTTTACTAGCATTTTTATTGGCAATAAGTGTATTCCTAGAAAAATTGATGAAGCATTATATCAATGTTTTTTTAAATACTTGAATTTCCGAAATTTTTCGTAAATAATATTGAATTTTTTCAAGAATTTTATTTGAATTTTCAGAATAATTGAATTTCGCAGAACTGTATTTTCTTAAATTCTGTAAATGTAGATGAATATGGTTTTGATTAAAAAATTAAAAATAATAGTTGAATTGGTGCGAAGAAATTTATTTAAAAAATTGGTAAGCAATAAAATTGAACTCCTGTGAAATTTTTATTAAAACTTTGTTGAAATAATTGGGTTTTTTTGTAAAATTTTATTAAAATATTAAAAATAATTATAATTATTATTTATTATAATAAATTTATATTAAAAATAATTGAAATGTTGAAAATTTTTGAAAATAAGTGAAATTTGTACAAGAATTTTATTAAGGTTTGTGAAAACAATTAATTTTGGGAGAAGAATTTTATTGTTTATAAAAATAATTGAAATTTTTGCAATGATAATTGAATTTCTTCAAAGAATTTTATTACTTTTGAAAATAATTGAATTTCTCCAATCATTATTTGTAACATTACCAAAATTTAATTTTTTTTAGTGTTTTTAACCAAAATTCTTGTATTTCTTGTATAAATCCATTAAACTTCGCATTAAAATAATTGATTTGAGTAGAAGTATTTTGTTGTTTATAAAAATAATTAAATGTTTTCAGAATTACTTAAAAATTTTTGAAAATAATTGATTTTCTTCGACGCATTACAAGTTCTTCATGAAAATAATTGAATTATTGCAACGAATTTTTAATATTTTATTGAGTAATTGAAGTTTAAAATTGAATTCTTTCGTTAATTTTAATACAATTTTAAAAAAATAACTTTACTGTTTTCAGACATTTGTTTAAAACTGTATTAAAAATGTTTGAAATTCTGCGATCAAAATAATTTAATTCCTTAATGAAATTTTATTTTTTCTTTAAACAATTGAATTCTTGTGATGAATATTGTTTATATTTATGAAAATAATTGAATTTTGCAAAGAATTTGATGAAAATTCTTAAGAATAATTGAATTCCTGTGGAGAATTTGGTTTTGTTTATGAGACAAAGGGAAAAGTCAACGAAAGTTCAAAATTTTGTTATGAATTCTAAAAATTAAATTTTTTTCAGTACTTTTAATAAAAACTATAAATTTCTGATTTCTCTAAAAACATTACATTATATTTGACACAACTTACTAATAAAATTTTGAACGATTTTTTAAAGTACGATTTTTTTTTTAAAGTACGATCAAAAAATTTTTAAGGATCCTAAATTGAGACCAAAAACAGTATCGAATTGTTGCCACGCAGCCGTCTTAAAATTGGCGAACCTTCAACAAAAACCTCTCTAGTAATGCACAATTTCAACTATTTTTCCTTTTTGGGATGAAAAATGCTCGAAGTATGCTACCAGGTATCATACTCTGTTTTATGGAAGTGAAGCAAAGTAGTTCTTAAAAACAAGTTACCGTACTGGCGTAATTTCATCCTTCTTGGTGTCACACACTCTTGAAACTTATATGCTCACAACATACATTCTCTCCGGAGTTTATAGCAAACTTTAGAAAAAAATCGCAAAAAAAAATTTCCTCCACAGTATAACTGTCTTGTGGACAGAATAGTTGGTGACAGTGGTTCGCTATAAAAGTATGAAATTAATATTAATCATACAGTTAGAAAAAAATCCGCACATAAAAGGAAGAAGATACAAAAAACAGTTCTTGTAAACCTAAAATTAAATTAAAATCAATATAAATTAAATTCACGCATATTCTTCTTTTATTTATATATAAATTATTTATAAGCAACATCAAGTTTAAAATAGCCCATATCGCAGTTTTATTCATTGCTTTTACGTAAACTATACTACCCATTAATTTATAAAACCGGAATTAGAATGACGTGTATTCGCTGCTTTAACAAACATGTGCGCGAAGATTTCTGCTTTTCAATGAAAGATCCTAAAGGTCAATTTCTGACATCATACTAAAATTATTTTACACCTCGTTTCGATGAAAAAAATTTACAAATTTTTAATTTTCTATTTCTGTAATGCTCATTTAAAAAAAAAGAGGATAAAAACAGATAAGAACAAAGTTTTATTTTACAAAAATAAATATATGTTTACCTTATTTTAGACATCATCAAAGTTAGCAAATAAATTAAATGCGAATTTTGATAAAACGAAAACAAAAATCTATTTTTGGTTCTGTATTGCAAGTATAACTTACATCATAATGATGGAAGAAAAATTTGGGAATTGGGAAATAAATTTTAAAATTTATAGATCGTGAATTGCAGTAATTTATCGGGATGGTAGTAACTTACAAAATTATTATCTAAATTAATAATAATAATTGGAAGTGGAAAATAATTTAGAACGTAACTTATATTATTTATTGACTAATTTTAGATTTGGACTTGAAATTTTCCACCTCCAGGGTTGCCACAAATATTTAATTTTATTTTTCCCTGACTTTTCCCTGATTTCCAGACAATTTTTTTTCCTGACCCTAAAGAATATTCTGATTCACTCTAAAAATTATTAAATAATGAAAAAATGTTCTATTACATTTATTTACAAATTTCATTAATTGTAAAATTATTCAAAAACATTCAATTATTTTTACAAGCAGTAAAATTTATCAAAAAAATTAAATTATTTTTAAAAAATGTAATAAAATTCGTGGCAATAATTCAATTACTTTCATAAATAATAATAAATCGATTATCCGTTAATTCGTTTTTAAATAAATTTTTATTAGAAAATTCTAGAAAAATTCAATTATTTCAATTTAAAAATAAATAATTTATTAAATAATAGAATGTTCTTTGTTAAAATTTAATTCTCACAAAGAATTTTAACAATAAATTTTTAAATATATGAATTTAATTTGACAAATTTTAATCAAATTTTTAAGAACAATTACATTTTTCGAGGAATTTGATAAAAATATATATATATTGTATAAAAAATCATTAAAATTCTGCGATGAGTTCTATTACTTATAAAAATAATTTAAATTTTCTTAAAATTTCCATAAAATAATTGAATTTTGGAGCAAAATTTTATTATTTATAAAGTTACTTGGAATTTTAACAAGAATTTTTTTTTAATTTTCGAACACAATTGGTTTTGTGACAAGAATTTTATTACATTTTAAAAATAATTTAATTCTTCCAACGAATTTTATTCAAAATTATAAAAATAACTGTATTTACGTGAAGAATTTTATTATTTATATAAATAAATGAATTCTTACAAAGAATTTTATTCCAGTTTATAAAAATAATTGAATTTCGGTGAAGAATTTTTTAAATAATTGATATTTTTCGAAAAATTTTATAAAATTTTGTATTTTAAATAATTGAATGTTATTACTTATGAAAGTAATAAAATTATTTTGAATTAATTTATTAAAATTGAATTCCTACAAAATTTTGCCAAGAATTTCATTAAAATTTTTAAATATAATTGAATTTAGATGAAGAATTTTCTTATTTATAAATATAATTGAAATTTTGAAAATATTTTTCTTTTTAATTTTTGAGAATAATTTAATTTTTGCGATGAAATTTTAATTAATTTTAAAAATAATTTAATTCTTCCAATGAATTTTATTCAAGTTTATATAAATAAATGAATTCTTACAACGAATTTTATTCAGGTTTATAAAAGTAATTGAATTTTGGTGAAGAATTTTATTATTTATAAAATTATTTTTATATAATTGATATTTTTCGAAAAATTTTATTAAATTTTGTATTTTAAATAATGGAATTCCTGTGAAAAATTTTATTACTACTGATGAAAATAATTGAATTATTTTGAAGAAATTTATTAAAAATTGAATAATTAAATTCTTGTGGAATTTTGTCAAGAATTTTATTAAAACTTCTGAAAATAATTGAATTTTAATGAAATATTTTGTTATTTATAAAAATAATTGTAATTTTGACGAGAATTGTTTTTAAATTTTTGAACATAATTGAAATTCTGCGAAGAATTTTTGTAACTTTCGAAAATAATTGAATTTCTGTAATTTCTGAATTTGTAACTTTTCCAAAATCTATTTTTTTTTAAGTATTTTTAACTAAAATTCTTTTATCAATCTAGTATTTATGAAAATTGTAAAAATTATTCATAAAATAATTTATAAGTCATAATTTATGATAGTTATTATTAATTTTATTTAATTATAATTTATTATTATTATTTATTTATTATTTGTTAATTTTATGATAGTTTTTGAAAATTTAAGTTATTTGAAAAGAAATTATTGTCAGAAATAGAAAAAATTGAAGGTTTTGTATTAAAATTTGTGGTAATTTCATAGTTTACGAGGCAAAAAGAAAAAAATTCAGCTTTCTCATGAATTTTAAAAATTCAATTTTTTCCAGTACTTTTAGTAAAAATCCCTGACTTTTCCCTGAATTCCCTGACCAATTTTACTTTCCCTGACTTTTCCCTGAATTCCCTGACTTCCCTGACCTGTGGCAACCCTGATCCTCAGTAAAGTATTTAACTAAAATAAATATAGAATACATTTATTTTACTGTTTACTTTATTGGATTTTAATGCCATCAGTCAGTAAATATTCGAAAACAAATAATTTTTACAAATGATTTTTAGTGTAACAATTTACAATTTTTAGTGTAAACCCCTTTAATAATGTTACAGAATTGTCGCATATTCATTGAAACACGCAGAGCTATTGATAGAATTTACTAAAATATAGATTACAATCGTTCATATAAAGAGACGAAACTTTAGTCTATATACAGGCTCTCAATAAAAATGTTTGACCTGATTACAATTCAAGAACAAAAACAAAAAATAAAAATTATTCTACGAACAAATGATTATATCGTAGGAGCATAAATTTAAACCAATAGTGTCATAGAATTTTCATTATATATTGTTTTATCGCGCACACGACGGTGTATATAATTTCAAGGAAAACCTTATCTCATTAGAAAGTTATTTAATTACATTTATAACTCTATTTTTTTCGGTTTTTTCTACTTCTATAAACTAGGTCGGCAATAGTGATGTTCCCTGTCGGTTTGAAATAACTTTGTACTTTTAATTCTACTGCTTTTTTTGATTTTAATTGTGAATGAAAAAAATTCGGTTAGGGAATCTACCACCTTTATGACAGTAAAGAATAATGCTTTATAAATAAATACTTTATTTACTTTTTCTAAAAACTAAATTTAGTCAAAAGAGTTGATTAAAAAGATCTAAAAATACTTTTATATAGATCTTTTTTAGATCTTCTAATAAACTCATTTGCCTAAATTTATTTTTTAGAAAAAGTAGATAAAGTACAAGAGGTGGTTTCAATTTAATAAACTCATTTGCCTAAATTTATTTTTTAGAAGAAGTAAATAAAGTACAAGAGGTGGTTTCAATTTTAGGTTAATAATAGTGCGAATGGCGGGATGTGTACGGTTCGTGTCGACTCGGGAATACTCGCGAATCGTCGCGGCACGAAGTGTAGCGAGCCGTCACGAACCCACCCGAACACAACGCTTTTCCAGGAAGACGCCAATAAACACTCGGTCGGCATTACGGTAAAGAAGTTTTCTGTAAAAGGAAAATAAATCTTTTGGTTGAATTTTTTGCAATTAGGAACAGAAAACAAATTGCAATTAGCAGTAAAAACACTTAGGGTCAGGAAAGAGAAATCGTAGAGAGTAAAACTTATTTCCCATTGTTTATATATGTTTATGTACGTATTGTATATATGTATATGTCTTTTTCGTACATGAATTGTGTAAAAAGTGATTAAAAAGAATGTTAGACCGGTTGTATACAGACAAGGTGAAAAATAAATACGTTTGCGTAAATCGATGTCTGCCCACATGACCAGTGTGTGTGGGTGGAGGTGGATGTGCATTGTGTATCCTATATGCAAGCATATATCTCGTCTGGCTGCTCATTCGCTAAAGAAGCTAACGACCGCATCGGACGTACTCGTGAAGTGTCTTCTATGTATAGTAGCCCTGGCCTCGAGGCTCAAGCAACACCACATGCTCGATTATGTCTGATTACGATGAATTACATAATCTTACGCCAGTCAATTTCAAGACAAACACTTTTTAACCAGCTTTTCAGTCAACTAGTGTAACATATAAGAGATTTCCTTTATCAGCTCTTCGTTTTTTACTCTCTCATCTACTCTCATTTTTTATTCCTTCTTTATACTTTTATTTTTTACTCCTCCTTTTTGTAGATTGCCACAAAAATTTAGTTTTCTTTTTCCCTGATTTTCAGATAAAATTTTGACTTTTTCCTAAAAAATATTCTAAAATATATTCTAAAAAATATTCCGATTGAATAAAAAATATATAAATAATAAAAAATAAAATTAAAAATTATTAGATACTCAAAAAATGTTCTAAATAAAAATTAAAAACAAATGTTTTACGATTTTCTTCAATATTGTAAAATTAATAATAATTCAATATTTTAAAATTATTCAAAAACATCACTAACTACTTTTTAAATTAAATATTTATTCATTATTATGTTTCCGTAGAAAGTAAAGTACTTCAAAAAATTCAAATTTAAATCTTCTTTAAATTCAACAACTTATAAGAATATTATCATAAAACATGAAGAAATCGATCACTCCGAAAATAATAAATTGTAAAATAATTCGAAAGCATTACTAGTTTTTTTCAAATAAATATTTAATCTTTATTATTTTTTAATAAGAATTGAGATTTTGAAAAAAATCGAATTTAAACTTTTTTTGAATTCAACAACAAGAATATTATCATAAAACATGATGAAATCGATCACTCTGAGAATAATTGTAAAATTTTATGTTATAGAAATATTGATAATGCAACTTTTTCAAAAATCAAAATTAATTTAAATTCAATTATTTTTGTTACTTCTTTTGGTTTTTTAAAAATTTGAATCCCCCCACTCTCAATTCAATTGTTATTTTCTAGAATTTTTGACTAAAATTCTTCCTTAAATCAATTATTAAAAAAATTTTTTTTGAAACAATTGAATTTTGTGTTTCAAAATTAAAATCTTTGAAAACTTTAATGCTTTCAACTAATAATTTTGAAGAAAAAATTATATAAAATATTTTTAAGTTAAATTAATTAATAATTTTAAAAATAAATTAATTTTTGACAAAGTTTTTTGAGAATTTTCAAATACACTTGTTTGGAAATAAATTTTAAATTAGAAAATAAAAACTTGAGTTAATTTCAAAAAGAATATTTAATTCTTATATATAATTCTTATGCAGAATTTCGTCAACAACTTTTTAAATAATTGAATTCTTTCGACGAATTGTAATAAATTGTTAAAAAATAATTGCATTTTCGAGGAATTCAATTAAAATTCAACTGAAAATAATTGAAATTGTTTGATAAGTTTTATTTTCTTTGAAAATAATTAAATACTTGCTAAGAATTTTATAAAAACATTTTTTCGCAGAATTTTAAGCAAATTCTATTTTTACTAATTGAAATTATTTCCTTGACAACATTTTTATTATTTTAGAAAATAATTGAAATTTTATCAAAATGGTTTTGAAATAATTGAAATTTTTTGGAAAATTTTATTAAAATAGTAAATATTGGAATTATTAGAGTTGAAAAACTTTTTGAAAATAGTTGACATTTTAACAATAAATTTATTAAAATTTTTGAAAATAATTTAATTTTTCTTTAAATATATTGTAATTTATCGAAATTGTTGAACTTTTACAACGAAACTTATTAAACCCTGGAAAATAATTGTAAAAAGTATGAAAATAATGGAAGTTTTGTGCAGAATTTAATTAAAAATTTTTCAACATTTCTTTTTTTAAAATTCATTCAAGCAAATTCTATTTTTATTAATTAAAATTCCTGTGAAATTATTATGATTTTAGGAAACAATTGAAAATGTGAGTAGAATTTTGATAAAATTTTTTTATATTAAGTTAATTCTTTTAGGAATTTTTTTTACAATAATAATTATTGAAATTGTGAAATGAAAACAAAATTTTTTAATAATTTAAATTTTTAACATGAATTTTATTAAAATTATTGAAAATAATTTATTAATTTGAAAAATAATTGAATATTTAGGTAAATTTCATTAAAACGGTAGAATGTTGAAAATTATATTGAGTGAAGTAAAATTTTCGAAAGTAATTTAAATTTTGCGTTAAAATTTTAAAAATTAAAACTAATTGAGATGGAATTAAAATTAATATTTTTTTAAGAAATACTTTATTAAATGATTTATAAGTAATAACTTTCAGCAGTTTTTCAATAAAATTTAGTTATTTAAAATAAATTATTTCAGAATTTAAAAAAATTTAATATTTTGTATTAGAATTCGTGGTAGTTTCATTGTTTATAAGGCAAACAAAAAGACAAAAAAATTCATAATTTTTTTTATGAATTCTAAATATTTAATTTTTTCCAGCACTTTTAATAAAAATCTCTTCTTTTTATTCTTCTTTTTACTCTTCTTTTTTATTCCTTTTTTTACTTTTCTTTTTTCTCTTCTTTTTACTCTTCTTTTTACTCATCTTTTTACTCTTCTTTTTGTCAACTCTTCTTTTTTTTCAACTACCTTTTCCTCTCCGTATACTAATTTTCTCTCCCCTATAAACTCCTCTCATTATAATGTCTAAAAATATCAGTTTGGGATCTCATCCAATTTCACACATGCTGCTCTTTTTTTCTAGAAAATGTCTTTGAAAAAACAGTTTTTTTTTTAATTTTTCAAAACAAAAATAAATTTCTGTGCTCTTTACACAAGCAATGAATTTTGAATGAGAAACATATATAAGAAATTTGCATTTTTAAATTATTCACACGGAAATATGGAGATTTCTCATTCTCTCTCTCTCTCGCAATATGGACGCGTGTATATTTGTTCTTCATGAGGATATATCGCATCTTTGTGGTCGAGACCGTTCAAGAATAAGTACTTGCATTCATGAAAGTCAATGTTCGAAGAATCGTTTTACCGATAGGAAATTTACCGTTGTATTAAAACGAGTTGGAGGTGGACAGATTCTGCTTCTTATACAGGCTCACTTCGATTGTTGCCTGATCCAGAGTTTAATCGAGATTATAAATTTGCCCATGAACATGCATCTTGATGAATATTTAAAGCGCAGGCTGTACGATTCTTTATGCGCTGCTGAAACAAAATACATCTCACGTATATATTTATATTTATTTATTTATTTCAGAATTTTTCACAGGGGAGAAAAAATGAAAAGATTTATTAACTAACTGAAGGTAAAATTGATGGTAAACTCGAGTATGGAATTTTTGTTTTATTTATCAAAGTCTCAAAATGAGTTGCAACAAAAATGAGACTTCTTGTCTTGCTACTTTCGAAAAAAAATTATTTTTAGACATTAAAAAGTGTTGCAGATTAAATTAACACCAAAAAAGATTAAAATAATCAATTTTGGTGTTATTTTTTACAATGAATGAAATTTTTGTTTATTAACATTTATTATAACTATGAAACATGAAGATATCGATTTCTTCATATTTTATAATAATTAAAGATGACGAAGTAATAGAATCATTTAAAAAAATCATCATGTCAATATATTGACAAAAATACGCACTACTCAAAATTTGAATCCTTAAACATATACCTAATAAAAACCCAAAATTTCATATTTAAATTAATATTAACAAGTGTAGGAAGATATAATAATTCTTTTTTTTAAATTATTCCCATTAAAAAATATTTTCATTAAATTATTTGTCGTAATCTATTATTTTTAATAATAATTTATTAATCAATTTCAGGAAATTTAAATTATCCCTAGTGATGAACGAGATTCTGTTCTTTCATAAAAGAAAACAGATGAAAATATTACATTCAATTGTTTTCATTGTTTTTCTCGCGAGATTCTCGGTTTTTCGAGACGAAACTCGCTCGAAGTGCATCACTAATTATCCCTAAATTCTTTAATTAAATGCATATAAAAAAATAAAAACTTCAAAAAATATTTGAAAAATTCAATTAAACTTTTTGAAGAATATTAATTTCAAAATTCAATTATATCCAAAAAGTTTAATTTATATTTCTTTTAATATTCAACTATAATCTAAAATTTTATCTGCAAATTCATTTTTATGAAATGAAAATCAATTTTTATTAAAAATTTCTACAAGAATTTAATTATTCAAATGGAAAAGTAAATAATTTATGGAATAATTGAATGTTTCTCAAAATTCAATTCTCATAAAGAATTTTAGTAACAAATTTTTTAATAATTCAATTCTTTTGTCGAATTTTATTAAAACTTGTATGAACATAATTACTTGTTTCAAGGAATTCAATTATAATTATATGAAAAATAATTGAAACCCTGCGATGAGTTTTATAATTTTCAAATTTATTCGTTTACAATTCAATTTTACAAAATTTCAATTATTCGGAAATTCTGCAACTAAATATGTATTAAAAAATAAAAACTTGAAAGAATTTCAATAAAAATCCTATTAAACTTTTAAAAAGAATTAATTCTACCGAATTTTTTGGCAAAAATTTTCAAAATTAAGAATTTCAATGATTTTAGTTTGAAACTTTTTGAAAATTTAATTATTTCTAAAAATCCACGTTATAATGCTTTTAATACTAAAAAATACTAAAAATACTAAAATTTTAACTGAAATTCATTTTTAAAACCATTTTTATTAGTAAATTCTACAAGAATTCAATTATTTAAATACAAAAATAAATAATTTATTAATTTCATGTTTCTTGAAATTAAATTCTCATGAAAAATGTTGTCAACAAATTTTTTAAATAATTAAATTCTTTGGACGAATCTTAATAAGATTTTTAAAAATAATTACATTTTTCGAGGAATTTCATTAAAATTGCATTAAAAATAATTAAAATTCTGCAATGAATTTTATTATTTATGAAAATAATTGAATTCCTAAAAGAATTTTATTATTTATAAAAATAATTGAATTTCTGTAGAAATGTTATTATTTATGAATATAATCGAATTATTGGGAAGAAATTGATTAAAAAATTTGTAAATAATTGAATTTCTGTAAAAATTTCTATTAATTAGGAAAATAATTAAATGTTTTCGTAGAATTGTATTCAAATTTTTTTATTAATGAAATTCTTTCGGAAAATTTAATTGAAATGGTAGATATTAAAAATTATGTAATTTTAAAAAACTTTTAAAAAGAATTAATTCTACAGAATTTTTTGTCAAAATTTTGAAAAATTAAAAATTTCAATGATTTCAGTTTGAAACTTTTTCAAAATTTAATTATTTCTAAAAATCCACATTATAATGTTATTAAAACTTAAGTATAATTTCAAATTTTAACTGAAATTCATTTTTAAAACCATTTTTATTAGTAAATTCTACGAGAATTCAATTATTTAAATACAAAAATAAATAATTTATTAATTTCATCTTTCTTGAAATTAAATTCTCATAAAAAATGTTATCAATAAATTTTTTAAATAATTAAATTTTGACGAATTTTAATAAGATTTTTAAGAATAATTACATTTTTCGAGGAATTAAATTAAAAATGCATTAAAAATAATTGAATCCCTGCAGAAATGTTATTATTTTTGAAAATAATTGAATCATTGCGAATAAATTTATTAAAAAATTTGTAAATAATTGAATTTCTGTAAAAATTTCTATTATTTATGAAAATAATTGAATCATTGCGAATAAATTTATTAAAAAATTTGTAAATAATTGAATTTCTGTAAAAATTTCTATTATTTATGAAAATAATTGAATTATTACGAATAAATTTATTAAAAAATTTGTAAATAATTGAATTTCTGTAAAGATTTCTATTATTTATGAAAATAATTGAATGTTTGTGTGGAATTGTATTGAAAATTTTTTTTAATAATGGAATTTCTTTGAAAAATTTTATTGAAATAGTAGATATTGTCAATTATGGAATTTTAGAAAACTTTTGAAAATAATTGAAATTTTGATAAGAATTTGATTAAAATTTTGTAAAATAATTGAACATCAGAGAAAAATTTTATTATTTATAAAGAAAACTGAAATTTTTACGAGAACTTTAAAATATTTTTGAACTGCAGATTATTTTAATCCATTCTGGTGTTATTTTAATACCGCACGTTTTTCTGTTATATTTTTTACAGTAAATATATAAAATAGCACAATATGAGAAAACTGTAAAAACATTCTGAAATTATTTATCGACAGTTAATACTCATTTTGAGCAACTTGAAGTTAGTAATTTGTTCAAATTGATTAGTACTCAAAATGAGATGCAACAAAAATGAGACCAAGTTTTTTCTTTGAAGGGAAAAAATTCACTTGCAAGTACCAACTGTTATTTATTGAACCAAATTGAAAGCAGATTCGAATACAGATTTATTTCAATCATGGATAATAAATAATATTTCATTAGCCTCATGAGGAAGTAAATTATCATTCTCCTTTGAATAAATCATTCATTGAATGCTGTTACGTGATCGACAGTACGTCAGTACTTGTTCCACGATCAATGCCTATCTTTTAAAAGCTTCGCTTATACAGGACAGGGCGCCAACCTAAATACCGCTCAAGATCGATATTAACGTCTGTTCATCTAAAATTATTCGGAAAAACATCGTCATTGTCATTTTTTTTTATTTGCCCTGCATTTGAATAACAAAAGTTTATTTTTTCAATTAGTGATTTTTACCGCGCATGTACTTCGATAATAGTAAATGATGTTTATAATACGATTTTTTTTTCAAATTGCAATTCTCTTGGCAAATATTATGATTTATTACTAATTTCGTGTGCTAACTGTACTATTTCCTGTCGGGGAGAAATAAGTATCCACGTGAAATCGATTTTGAATGAACATTTCTTCCACGTAACTTGGGGACGCAGGTGTATAACCACGAGACCAATAGTTATAGAACACTTGTTCACTGATCCGGCAACGTAGTTCGATATGGTCATCGATTTTTTGTCCCACCAAGCTCGTAACATGTCCAAAAAAATTGTTCCGAGAATCCTGACAAAAGAGAAGTGCGTATTATTTTTAATCTTTTCACTGGAAATACTGAAATTGGATTTCGCAAAAAATTAATTTTCTCTTTCATGTTCATATGGGATCTTCTCACTTAATATTTTAACCCGTATGGGTTCTCATGTAAATAAAATGCAGATTTTGCAAATATATTATTCATATATAGGTTCCGCTGTGAATTAGGGGGGGGGACATAATTCACTTATGGGTTCACTGAAAAAAAATATTTATTTGATTCAAATTACCGATTATTTGACTATTATCAAATAAATATTTACTTGCAACAAATAATTTTTATTTGAATCAAATATTTCAGTATTTGAAGCAAATATTATTTAATTGATTCAAATATAAATTATTTGATTCAAGTAAATATTTATTTGATAATAGTCAAATAATTGGTTATTTGAATCAAATAAGTTTTTTTTCCAGTGTTCCTATTAGTGAATTAAAGATGTTTTACTTGAGAACCCATATGACAGGGTTGCGACAAATATTTAATTTTATTTTTCCCTGATTTCCAGACAAAATTCTTACTTTTTCCCTGACTATAAAAAATATTCTGATTTACTCTAAAAATTATTAGATACTCAAAAACATAAATTACTAAATTTTTTAATAATTATTTAATTGTTACTTTTCCATAGGAATTAAAATTCTTCAGAATATTCCAATTTTCTTCATGTTTTGTTATAATTTAAAAAACCATGAAATTTATCAAAAAAATTTAATTATTTACAAAAATCCTAATAAAATCCTTCGCAAGAATTCAATTATTTTTTAAATTTTCTCAAAAAATTCAATTATTTGAAAAAATTGTAATAAAATTCGTTGCAATAATTCAATTATTTCCATAAACAATAAATCGATTATTCGGTAATTTCATTTTTTTAAATCAATTTTTATTAGAAAATTCTAGAAAAATTCATTTATTTAAATTGAAAAATTAATAATTTAGTGAATAATTGAATGTTTGTTAAAATTGAATTCTCATAAAGAATTTTATCAACAAATTTTTAAATAATTGAATTCTTTTGACAAATTTTAATAAAATTTTTACGAATAATTACATTTTTCAAAGAATTTGATTAAAATATTGTATCCAAAATTAATTACAATCCTGCGATGAGTTTTATTATTCATGAAAATAATTTTTAAAAATTTCCAAAAATGTTGTTAAAATTTTTCTAAAATAATTGAATTTTGGTGAAGAATTTTATTATTTATGAAAAAAATTTAATTATTTCAAAGAAATTTATTGAAAATTTTATAAATTATTGAATTTCTGTGAAATTTTATCAAGAATTTTATTCAAGTTTTTAAATATATTTGAATTTCGAAGAAGAATTGTATTATTTATAACTATAGTTGAAATTTTGATGAAAATTAAAAAAATTTTTTTTAAATAATTGAATATTGTGGAATTTTATTATTTATAAAGATAATTTAAATTTTGACAAAAATTTTTGAACATAATTGAATTTCTGCGAAGAATTTTATTACTTTTGAAAATAATTTAATTCTTCCAAACGAATGTTACTCAAGTTTATAAAAATAATTGAATTTCGGTGAAGAATTTTACTATTTCTAAAAATAATTAAATTCTTGAAAATAACTTTGTTAAATTTTTTCAATAACTGAACTCTTTGGGACGAATTTTATAAAAATCTTTTTAAATAATTCATATTTTTCAAAAAATTTTATAAAATTTTGTATATTAAATAATTGAACTCACGTGAAAATTTTATTATTTATGAAAATAATTGGTTTATTTAGAAGAAATTCATCAAAAATTTTGTAAATTATTGAATTCCTGTGAAATTTTTCCAAGAATTTTATTAAAGTTTTTAAAAATAATTGAATTTCGAAGAAGAATTATATTATTTATAAAGATAATTGAAATTTTGACGAGAATTTTTAATAAAATTTTGAACATAATTGAATTTTGGAGAAGAATTTTTTTTGTTTTCAAAGATATAATTGAAATGACCAGAATTTTTTGAAATTTTTGAATATAATTGAATTTCTGTGAAAAATTTTATTACTTTTGAAAATAATTGAATTTCTGTAATTATTTGTAACTTTCCCAAAATTAATTTTTTTTGTAGTTTTAATTAAAATTCTTTTATCAATCCAGTATTTATGAAAATTGTAAAAATAATTCATTACATAATTTATAAGTCATAATTTTATTATAGTTCTTTAAAAATTAAGTTATTTAAAAATAAATTAGTGCAAGGTTTATTGCAAGTTTTATTTTAAAATTCGTGGTTATTTTTATAGTTTACAAGGTAAACAAAAAAACATAAAAATTTAGAGTTTTTTCAAGAATTTTTGAAATTCGATTTTTCCAGTACTATTACTAAAAATCCCTGACTTTTCCTGACCAATTTTACTTTCTCTGATTTTCCTGACCTTTACGGAAATTTATGTGATTTTTTTTTAGGATCCTATATGTTTATGGGTTCTTATAAAGTGAATTAAATATATTTTACATGAAAGAAATAAGATTTTCCTTTTTTTGGACAAAATTCATCTAAATATAATAATATTAATAATAATAATATAATATATTATATATTCATCTAAACTTCCTGAGAATGTAAAGTAGCTTTTTGATTAAATGCGTTCTTGAATAGTTATTGTAACTTTTGTTACATCTGCAAAGCACTTGTAATTGTAGGAAAGTTCTCTAAAGTTATAATCTCCGACACTATTATTCATCCTAATACCAATATTTCATTAAATTATCTAAACAATTGTAACAAAGGGTGCATTACGTTATTTGTCGATACTCTACGATCGTTTATTCTCTCTTTCTTTCATATAATTAATTTCCTATCTTTTCGTTTTATCCGAAGAAAATAATAAAAAATAACAAAATGAATAAAAAAGAAAATAAAACTATAGATTCTAGGATATAATTTTCAGAGTCTGGGGAGGGTCTTTTTTCTTAAAGATAGTCGTCCTGATGTGAAATAGAGATTAAAGGAGTCATCAATACTTGAGTCGTCAGGTGACTACACGATCCATCCTTGTCTCGTTTTTGCATCGAGGGATTTTGGTTTCACAGAATTTCCCCAATTTTACATACAAATTTTCAGGGGAAAATAGATGAAAATTTGTTTGCGTGATTAAAATTAATTTACCTAATGGCTTGTGGGTATTTAATTCTAGAAAATAACTCGTGTCACAAAAGTGAACATTCTATTTTTAATTTTCTTTATAATCACATGTCAACATGTGTTTTTAGAAGTCAATTTTATTTCCTCTTTTAAAAGAGGAAATTTTTATTTTAGCGTTGACCAAAAATTATCAAAATTAAATTCACCTTTAATTTTACCTAATTGATTAAATTACTCTCGCTTTTTTTCTGTTAATTTGTAAAAACAATTTTCCTCTCTCTCTCTTAATTAATTTCATTCCCTCGTTTTTTGTCTCTCAGCTGAAAAACCAACACTTCCGGTTTTTACACTACCGCACTATATATACCTACGTATTCTGTTTTGTTGATCAAAGTGACTATTTAATTAATGGAAAATATACAATGTCTCGTACTTTCGTAATTGGTACTTGAATTTCATTTTATGTATTTTCAGCCCTGACCTTTGAAAAAAGGTGATGACTTTGAATCACGAAGAGTGTTTATATGTTTCATTTAATGTATAACCAGTTCATGAGGTAATTTTGGGAAATTAATTATCTGCGCCTCCGTCTCTAGGGTAAATGGTAATTTTACACATGGAATATGTTGGGTATTAATGATGCATACATTAATAAAAGCATCGCCACATGATAATTAGGAATTATCATTGTGGAAATTAATTTTTATTTCCTACATTCGACGTGTAATTGGTGTAGTAGTTCCGATAATGTATTTATAGGATTGTAAATCAAAATTTATGGAATCGTTAAATTAATGTCTTTTGGTACCAATTTTTTAAAGGCTTATATTTTGTAAACGCTTTTTGGTATCCAATTTCGGTTGGATAAGGTATTTTAAAGAAGCGAAGATTATTATCACTCTTGTTCTGGTTGACCCACTAAAATTCACGTGCTTTAAGTTGGGACATTCTTCAACTTACGGAAATGCGGATTCTGCTTTGAACTTTGTTGATGAATGCACGTCGAAGATTTCGAGTGTTGCTACTTGACCTACTGACTATGTACTTCGACAAGTTTTCGGCTAATTTTCTGATTTCTATGGATAAAGGCTCTTAATTTTCCTTACAGTACCTAAAGTTACAGCAACATTGACAAAATTGCATGATAATATTGTGTAATTTGCAGCAATAGTGTCAATAATGCTATGCAAGTTTAGATGATGTCACCAAGGATTTTAATCATCAAGTTATGCACCTACACTTTGTGACTTAAAGATTGACGATTCAAATAATTTTTAACCTTGATAATAAAAGAGACACTACCAATGTTACGCTACTTTTCCTGTTACTCTCCTGCGGTCCTCAAAAATCAAAAAATCATTATCACAAACTGCTTGTTTATTTTTAAGGAATCATTGTAGAAGGAGAATGGTTAAAAGAAAAACTATTCTAAGACCAAAATTCATTACTCACATTTATTGACAAATTATTAAGTACATCAGTTTCATCAAAATTAGATCGCAATCCTCGTTACCCGAACTACACTTCAACAATGTGATAGACAAGTTTCAACTCACTAAAATTCGAGACTTGGTCGAGCAGCCTCAAAAAGGAAAAGGAAAGAATAGTCACTCCCTCACAACGCCGAAAAACAGGCCCAAACTTGCTCGGAAAACTCCGTGGTCAACAAAAGAAAGAGGAGGGGCCAAAAGGGAACCAAAGAAGGGGCCACAAACAATCAAACAAAATTATTCATTGAATTAAATTAAACACAAACATTTAACGTAAACAAGAATTTGGTGATAAAAACTCTACAGTCACTTAGGTTTCGAACGATCTGATTGTCCTCAGTTAGGTTCATCATTATTGTTGTTTTTCCTTCGTAATTTTTGAAAGATCTACCAAAATTTCGAAGTCTTCCTTATCCCCAACAGAACGTCACCTAAAAGAGTCGAAAAGTTGCTGATCATGTGACACAGACTGACAATTAATCATGTACAAAATCATTCAAATTCAGATTTCACGAAATTTGCAACTCTTCACATACTGTTCTCAAAGAAGCTACAAGAGTCTTGACAAGACTACAGCCAATTGTGACCCAAAAAGGAAATTTTTAGGTTGCATTAATCAAAAAGCATCCAATAAAAATCCAATAGTAAAACTAGATGCAAAATAAAGTGAACTAAATTTTCCGAAAACTTAATGTTTTCTAGGTCACTGAATCCAGTCGCTCTCGTTAATAAAACTATTGAAATTGGAGCATTGATTCAATTTACGGAATCCTGTATGAAAAATCAAATTCTCGCAAAACTGTTTCAAAATGTTTTTTTTGATTTACACTTTTAGTTTTATATCAAATTAGCGAAGAACGAGAGAATTTCATTACACGAATATCAAAATTTATTTTTATGAAATAATGAATCTCGCGCACTGACCTTGGCCTCATTTTGGTGCTGGAGTTTATTTTCATCAAATTAAAAGTGTGTATTAGCATATCAGTGAAATTGTTTTCTTGCATGTTAGAGCAAATATCGGATATAAAGCTAAATTACAGAAAAAAAATTCTTACACTGAATGACACTATGGTTGTTAATGTGTTTATTGAAAAAGCACAAATAACTTGAAAAGATAAATTGTTTTTTGAAATTTTAATAAAAGGGAGGAAAATTCAATGTTGTAAAGTGTTCTAGTGATAATGTATAATCACTCTCGTTTTATTAAATTTGATTAGTAATCTGAAATAATTCATATTTGGAGAGAACGGACAAAGACGTCCTAAAGATGTTCCGTGTTCTACGACCTTCGGTTTTTATTTTTTTCATCCTGTTTTATGAGTGGAGATTAATGCCTAAGAAACAAAAGAGTTTGTCATATTACACTGTAAAGAAGAGGTTCTAAATTAGAGCTGATTTCGGTATTAAAATAGAAAAAAATTACGATTCAATACCAAAATTCTTACTAAATTAGTACCTTCCTTTTTACAGTGTAGGTGACATGATTTTGAAGTCGTTTTCAGGACACAGTCTATTTAATAAATTCAGGACATAGTCTGATGATTCGTATCGTCAAATTCTGCAGTTAACAGAAGTCTTATTAGTCGAGCTGCTTAGAATAACTTTGTAACAACTACGTAGAGCTGAACTAACAAACAAAACAAAAATTAAGCATTTATTTGCCAACTTGCGGGAAAATTGTTAGTGACTTCCGAAAGTGCATCGCTTGCTCTTACGGTTACTTGTATTTACCAGTAAACGCAATAGAGGAAACTCTACAGATATTCCTCTGAAAAGAGCAGTTAGTCAAAATAGTTAGGGTCAGAGGGTGGTTGACTCAGAACTTAGCAGCTTATCGGTAGAAGAGATTTTGGGCTTCTGGAGTAGAACATGTATCTGAACAGGTTGACTTGGTTTTAGCAATTTGGGGGTTTAATGAATTCCAACCCTAGTTCCAATTCTAGCAACAGGATAAGCATTTGGATTTTAAACATCTTTTAGTGTATATATGAATTCAATAAGCTTCTTACATTTTGGGTATTAATTTCCTTTTCGGATGATAGCACAACAAAAAAAGGTAAAAGATCCTTAACATGATTCTTACTTATATTGTTGTTGTATCATCCGAAGAGGAAACTTTTAAGACCAAGTGATAGGACTTTAGATTATTGAGGGGGAGATACGAACATCTTTAGTCCGGATTCATGTTATAGTCCTAGACCCAGACAATCGAAAAATGATCTTAAAGAAAAAGTTATAACACATTCTGTCCCCTTTTTGTCAGAAATGGTTCAAGTTTGTAAGTATTTTCGATGTTTTGGTTTCTACAGCCTTTCAACAACAATTTTTCCCTCTACGCTCTTTTCTGAAGCAATCGTATTGTGGAGACTTGCCAAATCAATGTCGTTACTCTCTGTCGCGAAGTGCTTTTGCCTAAGAGTAGTACTTATTTGGTTCTTTAACACCGGGACTAAAATCCTTATGGATCAGGACACCGACCTAGTTGGCACATCTCAATCACCATTAGTAGCTACTTTCGCTATTTTCGTTTTCACAGCCTTATAAGGACAATTTTTCTATTCCCTAATTCCGGAAACAGTGATTTTGAAGATGTTTGCAAAAGCACGTAGCCTAAAAGTGGATATTTGCGTTATCATCCAAATTATAATCGTTATGGATCAGAGTCAGATCATCTACAGCAAGATGGCTTAAACATAAGGTTATGTTTTGTGGAACAAAAATGTGGACATAACATACAGAAGGGTATGTTTTGTGGTAGGTTTTTTTGAACGGTTTAGGATGGTAGAGAGAAAGCAACAAAAACTGACGAAAGGAAAAAACATCTTATTGGCTTTAATATTAGAAGTATACTCCTTATGGAATCCGTTATAGTCAGTACAGAAAAGTTCTGGATGCTTGTACCTATTCCAGTATTTCCTTTTCTATCTACTGACCAAATTCCCTTCGTATCCTTTTATGATGACTAAAATTAGGATTTCAGCATCATGTGTGTTTCTTTTGTCAGTTTTTGGTGCTTCCTCTCTACCATCCTAAACCGTTCCACAAAAATTGTCAAAACAACTAACTATTTTAGTATCTAGAACATTAGATTCATATAAGGATATGAATCTAATGTTCTAGATACTAAAATAGTCTTTAATTTTCTAGATATATTTTTTCGTCTTCTATTTCACTTCTATTTTTCTCCTCTATTTTACTTCTACTTTAATAAATCTTCTAATTTGAAAAATTCCGGATAAATTCAGGATTCAATTAAAGAAAAGCTTTTCGTGGTAGCATGTCTGCGCTCTCGTCCCGGGAAAAAATGATTGTCGCGCCAGCCAGGTTGGCACCGTGTATGGACAGTGTTTTACGTGGCAATACGAACGGAAGGAAGAAGGCGCGTGGGCAACTAAGGGTGTGTGGTAGAGGGATGAACGGTTTGCGGCAAATAGCGCTGCCGCGTTAATATCGACCCAAGCCTCCATTTTGTTTGGCCCACATATACAACACCATACTGTACCGTAACGCATGCAATACTTAGTCCTACTACAGTCAACTACAGTTCCATTATACCTGCCGACAGTACCGTACACACATCTCCAGGGTGACATGACGGTACTAATATATTGCAATTACAGATTCATCTCATCAATCTCTTTTCAGCATGTCGCTCTGGGTCTTAAAAAACCGCATCTTCAATAAATTACCCCCAACTTAATTGTCATACTTCATTTATAATTTATTTTTCATTCTGAAATGCTACACTGTCGTTTCACTGGGATTTGATAATTTGATAATCACCCCAGGGTCTTTGTTCTCACAGGATGGGAATTTAAATAATTAATTTCTTAGTACAGAAAATATTAATATTTTTTCCAAATATTCGAAATGATTTTTAAAAAAACATAATAAATCTTGTAACGAAGTAAATCGTTACTTGTATAGGCGAATTTTCGTTTGGAGTCCAATGCTATAGGGTAATCGGTATAATGGTTGGCCACCCCACAATGATTGGCCGTCTAGTTGAAATATAAATATAATAAGAAATAACTTCTATAAAAACATTTTATAAACCGTGATTAATAAACTTAATGCAATCGAGCAGCCATTTCGACAATCATGATTATGTTGTCTATTGTCATTTTATTTAATTTAATTATTTATTTACGTGTTCCGAAAGAACAGCTTGACAGCTGCAAATCTTATGGTGGTAAGTAGTGTATCCTCACAGAAAATTTGTCATTTTGACGTTTTAAAACTACTTTTTTGATAAGAAAGTTGTTTTTATACTTACTGAAGGTGTTTAAAAATAATAAATGGTTGTTTTATTAAAAAATTATTGCATTTTCTTAATTTATAAGTAGGCGAATAATACTCTTTTTCAATTGTATGAAAACACAATGATTGGCCAGGTTGGTTTGAAAGGCCAATGACTGTATTTTGCAAAAATATTATTAAATATTAAAAAGAACATTATATAACAGTTAAATAAATGTTTTCAAATACATTTTTGGATATAAAACATTTAAAAACCCTTGAAATACAATTTTTGACCACTGACAATGATTGTACAACTGTAGAGGCCAATCATGGAAAATTCAACTTTTATTATTGCATAGATATTATGATTTGTAGCAGGCGGTTAATCACTGTATTTGGATAATTTCAGAGGCCAATGATTCAGTTATTGGCCTCTGCCACCTACTATGTGTTTAGGGCCAATAAATGTATTTTTTGACAGTTACGTTATTTTACTTAAATATTTATTATTTGCAATTTCTTACTCCTGTGACATTATCAACATTAAAAATAGAATAAATTTGCTTCTACTTTGTGCTTTTATAATACATTTTTGATAGATGCAGTAAATTTGTCAATGAGTTAAACCTAAAGATAGTCTTAAGGGGCCAATCATTGTACCGATTACCCTAGTTAGTGACTTTTGTCAGTGTCTTGTGTCTATCTTCGCTAGTGCCCCTTCCCTGAACGATTTCTCGCCTGTTTGATAAGAGGGAAATATCATAGGTTTATAGCGACCCTTTCCCTTCTTTCTAATAGGTATCGTTTAAATTCAACAAGGAAGGATTCATGGGAAAAATCATAAGGTGTGATAAGGAAGAAATTTTCCAAAATTCGCTGCAGGTTTCCAGGAAAGCCGCGGATCTATGGAACACTCGTCGCTTAGATATCAATCAAGTTGGTATAGTTAAAATTGGTCTGGTGTTACATTTTTGTGCAGTACAAAAATGAAAGAGTTTTTTGAGAGTAGAATTGTAATTTTTAATATTTTATAACTTTCAATTTTAATTGAGTAACTTGCCTTCATTTAATAAATTATTTTTATATTTTTGATTAATAAATTGTGAGTAATTATTTAAATTGTTTCCCTTGTGTTTGGCGTTCTATTCGTTGGAGATTTTGGAGATTACGTTGTTACGAGAATTCAAAGAAGCAGTTAAAGGTTTGTCTATTGTGACCAAGGAATCTGGAGGTCGATGCATCGCGATTTTAATTCTCATCAGCAGTTCCCCCCTTTAGTGAAATTTTGTTGAACATTGTGTCCTCTTTGTGAATTAGTGTTTTAGAGATTATAGTGACTGAATTTCGGGTTAACGATGCAATAGTCTAAATTGAGTAAATTATAAATAACTATAAATTTTCCCCGTTATAACCTTAGGAGTACCCCTAACTTTAAACCGTTCTGTGTTGATGAAAAATTTAGAGTATTAAGTTAATTAGGTGAAGCTAACAAGCTAGCTTCGTAACTTGCAACAGAATTATTTGGATTAGAAAAATCAATTTCTCCTTCAGTGAAATTAGTAGAATTGTCTAAAAAATCGTATTTTTTCCCATAATTACTAAATATTCGCGATTTACAGTTAGGAAGACATAATTCGAAAGGCCCTGCATTTGAATTCGTCACAAGTTTCTCGTTGTGAAATAATAGAATTCTACCAAAGTGTTCACGTCCTGCTTAAATTAAAGTCCTTGCTCTGGTGAACACACGTCGGAGTGGTACTCGATGACCGGACGGAGACCGGATTCTAGGGAGTTATCAAAGTTCTTCTCTCCCATTGTTATTTATCATAACAAGTGTTTCATTAAAAATACATGACTATAATGTTGATGATAAAAATTACTTCCTCACCGTAAAACTTACCTACAAGGACAACTTTTATTTTTTTTATACGTATACGTCTCTATAAATTTACCGTTGTCGTGACATCAGATATTTTCTATAGTTAGTATACATAAAATATTAATATTTATTTAACCCCAGTTCTGTGAATTTTTATTCTAAGAATAATGTTTATATTCACTAATAATAAGTGTACGGTAATTTCTCATTATGCTTTCGTGATACTATTACGTATTCCATTAATATTAATTACTTGCAGTTTGCTGGTATAATGCATGTTTTGTTTTTTTAGATCTATCTGATTTTTTCCCCTCATTTTTTTTAATTTGAATTTTTCTAAGGAATTTAGAAATGCTGGGAAATATTATGTAGGAAAAAAGGAAATTATTAAATTCACCTAAGATATGTTTTTCAAATTTGTCTTTTTTTAGTCTAGGGTATTTAGGGACGTTGATTATGAATCTGAAGTCAGATTTTCAAAATTCAAAATGGTGGATTCAATATGTCGGACAATTTTTTTTTAATTTTTGAATTTTGAAAATTTAAAAAAAATTTTAAAGTCTCTTTTTATTAAAATTTTTTTTTGAAAATGCTTGAAACTTGTTACTCGGGGGTTTTTGGGTCATTTTCTTACTCCAGGGTATTTATAGGGTTCTTGATTATGAATTTGAAGTTAGGTTTTTATAATTCAAAATGGCGGATCCAATATGGCGGACAATTTTTAAAATATTTTCTTAAATTCGCTTGAAACTTGTTACTCGGGGGTTTTTAAGTCTCTGATTCTGAATCTGAGGTCAGGTTATCAAAATTTAAAATGTTGGATCCAATATGGCGGCCAACTTTGAAAAAAATTTGAATTTGCTTCAAAATTGTCACTCTGGGGTTTTGGTGTCGCTGATTCCGAATCTGAAGACAAATTTTCAAAATTCAAAATGGCGGATCTAATATGGCGGACAATTTAAAAAAACAGTTTGGATTTTTATGAAACTTTGTACTTAGAAGTTTTCAAGGTCAAGGATTACGAATTTAATGCTGGATTTTCAAATTTCAAAATGGCGAATCTAATATGGCGGACCAACAGTTTGAAATTTTATGGATTTTTAACAAGTTTGACATCTAATGGTTTTCGAGGTCAATGATTATGAATTTGATGTTGAATTTTTAAAATTTTAAATAGAGGAAAAATTTTTTTAAACTTGGTCGAATTTTATGAAAATTTGTATCTAGGGATTTTTGTGGACGCAGTTTACGAATATGAAGTCGGATTTTTAAAACTGAAAATGGCGGAAAATTTTTTTAAGACTTAGTGGATTTTTATAAAAATGTGTATCTAAGGGTTTTTATGTTGGCTGATTTAGAATATGAAGTCAGAGCTTTAAAATTCAAAATGGCGGATTCAATACGGCGGCCAAATTTTTTTTAATTGGTTGGATTTTTATGAAAATTAGTATCTATCGGTTTCTCGGGTCGCTAAATACAAATCTGAAGTCAGATTTTTAAAATTCAAAATGGCTGCTCCAATATGGTGGCAAAAATTTTAAAAACTTGGATTTTTACGAAAATTCGTATGTAAGGGTTTTTGGGGTCGCTGATTATGAATATGAAGTCAGATTTTTAAAATTCAAAATGGCGGATGCAAAATGGCGGCCAATTTTTTAAAAACTGGTTTTATTTTTATAAAAATTTGTTTCTAAGGATTTTTATGATAAAAAATGATCCAATTCTATGTAGGTGAACCAATATTAGTTTCACATGTCTGTTTGTAAAATTCTCCATTAAATTCAAACAATGTGTTTTCTCAATTGAGAAAAAAGAACGACATCAATTCAATTGACAATTTTTTCATTCTCCATTATTGTACCTTCAATACATCATGTGATAAATTTGCCGTTTTATTTAAAAAATAAAAGTACCTTGAAAGGAATTTTTCGTTCGGTTCTTGAGCATCTGAATTATATTGAGAATCGATTTATAAAGGAGTTGCCAATGGAGGTGTTTTTTTCTTACCTTTTTTTCCACTCAGGGAACAATTCTTTCATTTTCAACCCTCATATTTTGAGTGTGCCAAGAAAAACTGGGACAATCGGAAAAGTTTTTTTCCACATAGAAAGGTGATGTAAAGAGGTGAAAAAAAATGTAAGAACGACGGGTGCTTACAAGGGGTTGTAGGTAGTCAGTGGCTTAAAAAATGAATGATGAAACATTTTTTTAGGTTTCTTTTTTTTAATGAAACGATGAATTAGACAATGCTTTTACTATTCTTTTATTCGAAGGACAAAATTTTGAGACAAAATATTTTATTAAATTGTGTAATAAATAAAAAATAAAATAAAACTATTTATTGGGAATTTATTTGAACAGCGGATTTCCAAAGTCAGAGATTAAGAATTTTGTTTTCAAAAATCCAAGATGGTGGATTCAAAATGGCGAAGGAAATTTTATAAAGTCGGATTAACTTGATTTTTCTGAATCCATATTTTTTTACTCTAATTATAGGATTAAATTTTTTACTTTAATTATAGGATTAAATATTGAGATTAAGTATATATATCAAGTCGTGAATATCAAATTTCAAGGAATGTAATTTAAGTCTGAAGCTTTTATAATGAAACTACTTTTGAAAGTTAGTTGAAAGAGTTGATTAAGTTGAGAGAGATGGAGAGTGAATCTCGAATTTCATTTTTAAAGGCTTCTTGAAAATAAATAGCTTGAAAATGAGTATTTAGAGAAAGAGAGAAATTAAGAAGGAGAGTGAGAGAGAGAGAGAGAGAGAAAGCAAACGCAGTAAGTGCAAGAAGGATTCTCTCTCTTAAGTTGGCTTCCACTCAGTGTGCACGTGCTGGCAAAATGGAAGTGCGTCATTTTGTCTTTCTTCATTCGACAAAACTTGAACATATGACTCTCTCATCTTATATACCGGCCGGCACATTTAATTAAGCGCTAATGAAATGGACGTGTGTTGTCGACGATACGACGCCGGTGCTCCTCAGTTGACCCACTTTTCGTTAATGCAGCGATAGCAAAATGTCATCAACACGATCCGTCGGACTAGAGAAAATAGTCTAAATTTTCGTGATATACATATGGGGCATTCCATACCGAATCGAAAAATATTTTGCTTTTGTGTCTCAAATTTTTTTCAAATATTTTTTTCTTCCAGTGCTCCTTGAAATGAGCTACCATGATTTTTTTCAAATTTTTTCATAAAGCGACTTAAGAGCTACAGATTTTTGAAAAATTACCCTTTTTACGTAAATTGTTTTTTGAAATGTTTATAACTCAGTTAAAAATTGATCAAATTGGACGTTCTTTTAACAAAAAATTTCGTTTTCACACGTAGCTTATAATGAGAATATAAAAAAATTTTTTTAAATAATTTACCATGAAATTTTTAAATAATTTACCATACGATTTTTAAATTTTTTAAATGAAATTTTATTTTTTATAAATTAAACATACGTTTATTCAAAATTCGTAGTTTTTATATAGAAAATTTGTATTGTTGCAGTTTTTCCCAAAATTGTAAAATACACTGAAAAAAAAATTTATTTGATTCAAATAACCGATTATTTGTCTATAATCAAATAAATATTTACTTGAATCAAATAATTTTTATTTGAATCAAATAAATTGTATTTTAATTAAATAAATTGTATTTGAATCAAATATTTCAGTATTTGGAGCAAATACTAATTAATTGATGCAAACAAAAATTATTTGATTCAAGTAAATATTTATTTGATTATAGACAAATAATCGGTTATTTGAATTAAATACATTTTTTTCAGTGTACTTTTACAAAATTTAATGTATATTCTCTCTTTGTATTAAAACTTGTTTTCCAAAAAGTTTTTGGTGTCACTGTCTACGAATATAAAGTCAGGTTTTCAAAATTTAAAATGGCGGATCCAAAATGGCGAATGAATAGTTAAAAGTTATTAGAATTTGCTTAAAACTCGTTATTCGGGAGTTTTAAGATAAAGTTTATTTTTTAATAATTATTTAGTAAGTTTTTATAAACAAATTATTTTTACCAATGATCTGCGCCTTTTGAAAATTTGAAAAAAGCTCAATATACAATGAAAACTTTCAGGAATCAAAATCCGTGGGGAAAGCGGCAATTATTTGCAAAGTTAAAGTGAAAATTAAAAGGTGATAAATTTGTAAAAAATTGTTTATAAAAAACTTTTTAAATAATTATTGAAAAAAACTTTTTTTTAAATTTTCTTATTCAAAATGAAAGTAAATTTTATTTCCTTCATATTTCAATTCGGTTCATTTATTTAGGAGAAATAAAATTTTGTTTAAAAAGTTGCAAAAAAATTCATTTTGCCCTGACATTTATAGACAAATATTTTTATTTCCGTTTTTTAATAAACAAATTCCTAAAGCTATGTAGAAATATTTTTTCAACATTTCGATTGAAAAAAGTACTTTTGTTTTTAGTGAAAATTTTACGAATTGTGGACCAATGTGAAGTCAGATTCTTAAAATTCAAAATGCCGGATCCAAGATGGCGGACGAGAAAGTTAAAAGTTACTAGGATTTCCTTCAAACTTGTCATTCGGGGGCTTTTTGGGATAATTACGAATTTAGTGTTATTTCAAAAAAATCAAAATGGCGGATCCAAGATGACGGACAAAAAGAATTAAAAGTTACTAGGATTTGCTTGCAACTTGTTGTTGGGGGTTTTTTTGCAGAAATATTTAATTCGATTATACTTGCAAAAGTGGAAAAGATCACAAAATAAAATTATTAATTTATAAAAAAATAAGACAAATATTTCCCATTATTAAGAATAGTGAAATATTTTCTTTTATTAAGAATAGTGGAATATTTTTCTTTATTAAGAATAGTGAAATAGTATTGTTTACTAACACTGAGACACGTTTATCTCAGGTGGCAAAACTTATATTTATCATGTAAAGAAATCTTCATTTCTTGACCTATATTTCGAAGGGAATGAAAAATATAATAATAATGATGTTGATGACAAAGATTTTATCTCAATAATGGGAAAATAATTTCGATCTTGATGCTTTTGGATTATAAATAAGTTTTTTGTCTTTATAACTTTAGAGACATTAGTGTGATGATGAAAATGTTGAAAAATTATATATATACATAGATTTTCAACTGGCGAATATGTGAAAATAAATATTTCAATGAAAGTTTACTTTTGTTTTTATACATCCACATCCTCTTTCAATTGCAAAGTCTGAAAGTGGATGGTATAACGTCCTTCACCCATATTTACTTTATTACTCTCCTTCCTCTCGCACAGTCCTCGAAACTTCAAGGAACCCTTTGGCATCGTTTGCACACTCACATTTGTGTTTTTACCTATAATAATCACCATTCAATAAAATCTTCAAAAAAATTCAACCTCTTGTTTGTTTTCATGAAGCATTTTTAACTACAAGTGTAATCTTGTACGAATATTTTCAACTATTTTTTACCCTCGCTCTCTAAAGTTGTTTCAGTTCTAAATTGTAGTTTTAATTATGACAACAATTGACTTTTTTGTTTCTGAATCTGCTGTTTTTGACTGATTCAAATTTAAAGAATAAAAATATCAAAATTTTTGGTTTTGATCTATTTTTCTCTTCTTTTTTTCTATGGTAGTTAAAAATATTTTTTGTATCAAAATTACACAAATTTCTTCAAATTTTGGTACAATTTTCGTGCAATGTTTCGTCAATTTTAAAATATTAACTAATAGATCATGATTATTATTATTATTAACTAATATTGCTGCAATTTTGCTAAAATTTGAATAAAATAAATATTCAGTCAAATTTGAAGTTAATGCTATATCAGAAGTAGCTTTTCAAAAAGGAGCAAAAAATATTGCAAGTTAAAAAGTATGTTTTCTATTTTTTCTTTTTTTCAAAGATATTGTTACAATTCTGTTCTTATTGTTAATATTTATTATTACAATTATTATTATTATTATTATTATTATTATTATTATTAATTATAATTTGTTATTATTTATTATTACAATTATCATTGTTACTTATTAGCTACAATTAATATTTATTATAACAACTAATTATTGTTTATTATTGTTCTTTTTGTCTATTTCAATTTTGTTATTTTTACTATTTATTACAATTTATTTTTGTTTATTAATAATATGTAAACAAGAATCCTGTTATTAACTTTATTATATTTATTATTATTGTAAATGTTATTATTATTATTAATATTATTAATATAATTATTAATAATATTATTAATATTATTACCATTATTAATTATTATTTTTATTATTTGTTGAAAATAGGTTACGGTGACGTAACAATATTTTAAGTTTCAAAAATATTTTTCTTTTTTAAAGATACACATATGCGCAGTGAAATTATTTCGAAATATGGAAAAATTTCCCTTCCATTAAATCTATAAAAGATTATTTCGGATTTTTGCGCGAGGAAATTGAATATTAGGTCAGGATAGGAAAAAGAGATCACTGATATTTATATGTAAGGTTCAACGATCTTGGCTTGAATGCACAATAGTTTTTGGAGTCTTGCCATTTCTAGCAGACGTGCATACTGCATGGAAACTTGAACGTGATGAAATCTTTTTTTCTTGATCAACAAAAAAAAAATAAATAAATAAATAAATAAAAACAGATGTGACTTTGCATTTATTCTCTTTTTTTAATTTTAGTTTCAAATATTTATTAGGATCACAATTCTCTATTTTTTGCTATGATCTATTTTTTTGCCTTTTTCTATGGTAGTCGAAAATATATTTTTTAAAAGTGTTTCTTCATTTTATTAAAAAACGGTTAGTAAAAAATTGATGTATTTAAATGTTCATTTCGGAAAAAAAATATTTTTTAATAAACATATTTTAAAGAATATGTTCAAAAACAATATTTTAGTAAAACAGTTTTTTCAAATACAATATTTAGGTAAAAAAAAATATTCCAGTAAAAAGTAGTTTTCAAAAATAATTTAGAAAAGCAATATTTTCGACAACAATGGGAATTTTGTTTAAATAATTTGTTTCGAAAACAATGTTTTAGTTAGAAATTAATTTCGAAATCAATATTTTAATGAAGAAATACTTTCAAAACCAATATTTTAGTACAAAAAAAAATATTTTCGAAAACAATATTTTAGTAAAGAAATGTTTGTAAAAACTATATTTTAGTAAACAAATATTTTCGAAAACAATATTTTAGTAAAGAAATATGTTTGTAAAAACTATATTTTAATAAAAAAATATTTTCAAAAACAATATTTTAGTAAAGAAATATGTTTGTAAAAACTATATTTTAATAAAAAAATATTTTCGAAGACAATTATTTTGGTAAAAAAATATTCTAGTTTTAAAATATTTTCGTAAACAATATTTTACTAAAGAAATATGTTTGTAAAAACTATATTTTAATAAAAAAATATTTTCGAAGTCAATTATTTTGTTAAAAAAATATTTTCAAAGACAATTATTTTAGTAAAAAATATTCTATAGTTAAAAATAATTTTCGAAAAACCTACATTTTAGTAAAAAAATATTTTGAAAGACAATTATTTTGGTAAAAACATATTCTATACTTAAAAATGATTTTCGAAAACTATATTTTTGACAAAAAGTATTTCATTTGAAAAATTTGTTTCGAAAACAATGTTTTAGTGAAAGAACATTTTCAAAAACAATATTTTAGTAAAAGAATATTTTCAAATGCAGTATTTTAGAAAAAAAAAATTATTTCAGTTAAAAATTATTCTTGATAACAATATTTAAGTAAAAAAGTATTATAATTAAAAAATATTTTCCAAAACAAATGTTCCAAAGAAAGAATATTTTCTAAGAAGCAAACATTTTAGAAAATAATATTTTCTCATGAAAATATTCTACTAAATCAAATTGTGTCACAAAAATATTTGAGTAAACAAAATGTGAAAAAAAATACTTTAGAAAAAAATAATTTGAAAAAAATACTTTAGAAAAAAATAATTTGAAAGAAATACTTCAGAAAACAATAATTTGAAAAAAATACTTTAGAAAACAATAATTCAGAAATCACTATAAATAAATACTTAATAAATAAATGATTAATCAGACATCGCAGAAATGTAAATACAGAGATTTTTTTTATAATGTATTTCAAAAAAATGATTTAATGTGATCTTGACGAATTTGAGGATTCTTCATCAGATGTTAATTTCGAGAATGACATAATTCTCCAAAGAGAATTTCGCATTGCTATTTAAATATGAGTCTCGCCTGTTGTGTAATCGTTGTTTAATATACGCCTTGTGCCTTGAGGCGCACCTAACTGTGACCTACAAAAGATGGGGCAGGTTAGAATAGGGAAGGAATGGAACCCTATATTGATCCTCCAACTTCTAACCGCTTTGCTTCATGCTTTTTTTTTTGCCTCTCTCCTTTTTTTCCATTCAAATTGATTCACTCCAATTTTAACCGTTACTCCACTTACACGTACCTTTGTATTTATTTACTATATTTATATATAAAAACTATGTCATTTTTAGTTTCAACGTTTGACACCCTTCAGGGTTTATTTTTTCTCGCAGGTTCAACGACATTTTAAAGTGTATTTCAAAATCATTCAAAAATCATTTAAAAATCATTTTAAAATAATTTAAGAATCATTTTAAAATAATTTAAAAATCATTTAAAAATCATTCTAAAATCATTTAAAAATTAAATGATGATTCAGTAAGTTTACTTCATTATTATTTACTTTTTTGGTACCAAAAAATTATTCGATAATATTTTCTATATGAAAATCGATGATGAAATGATGCTGGATATCTGACGTACAGTCGAATCAAAAGTTAGTCCAGTGTGATAATTTCGTATTTTAAAAGAAAAAGAGAAATTAAATTTTAAATTCGCACTCGGTAGGAAGGCGAAGAATTTAATTTCGAATATTTAAAACGATTAAAAGTTGCATTTGAATAAAAATTACAATTTTACGATAGGAAACATTTGTTAATTTTTAGGTTATGTTACTTAAGTCATTTAATTGACAAAAAGTTATAGTTTCCATTCAAATATAACTTTAAAATGTTCAAAATGTAGAAAATTAAATTCTTCACGCTTCTACTAATTCTTTCTTAATTTTTGTTGTTTATATTTTCTCCTAAAAGGAACTTAAAAAAAGAACGACATTAGAACATTGAACTAACTTTTATTCGGATTGTTTTTCGGATTCTTTCTTAATTTTTGTTGTTTACATTTTCTCCTAAAAGGAATTTAAAAAAGGAACGAAATTAGAACATTGAACTAACTTTTGTTCCGATTGTATTTCAGATTCTTTTTTAATTTTTGTCGTTTACATTTTCTACGAAAAGGAATTTAAAAAAATTGACTTTAAAAAAGAACGAAACTACAACATTGAACTAACTTTTGTTCCGATTGTTATATTTAATTTTTGTTGTATTTACATTTTTATTTCTTTTCCAATTTTTCTGTTTTTTTTTTGGTCTAAAATTGAAAAAATGTGCAAACACAAAAGAAGCGATTTATTATGTAACTTGTTATTTCTTTGCTTAATTTGAAATTTTTTAGTGTGAATAGAAATAATATCTAGTATTCGTTTGTGTGAATGCCAAACAATTAGTTTGGATCCTGTTGGTCACCTGTCGCTCTCCTATACGCTTCTTTTGTATTGTTACCGAGTCCCTTTAAGGTCTTCTACCTGAAAAATGAATTTCCAGTGTTAAAATTCCTTTCACGATCAATAGATATTCGTTGATGTTCTAGTTGTTTTTTTTCACTTGTTTTTTTAAAAATATTTCCTGGTTCTTTACTTTACTTCCGTATTTTTCATTAATCGTAAATTTTTAAGGAGCAATCGGACGGACAGTCAGATCAAAAGTTAATCAAACTTCGTTAGATTTATTTACTTAAGAAAACTGTATTTTTATTTGTTTTATTTTTCTCTTCTTCTGTATCTGTTTTTGACTTTGTTATTTTTACCATTTTTTGTTTATTTACCCTGTTATTTTTTTGTTTACCTTTTTTGCTTATTCATTTGTTTCACTTTTGTTTATTTTTTTAGTTTAGATTCATTTATTTACCTTTCTTTTGTTGATTATTATTACTATTATCCTTACTATTATTATTATTATTATTATTATTATTATTATTATTATTATTATTATTATTATTTATTTACTTTTTTTATTTATAACAACGCACTAAAGAAAAGTACCTAAAAAGCAAAAAATTTTAGGTTATGTTTTTTTAATGTTTGGAATGTAAATTTACAAAAAAGATCTACTCTCAAAATAATTCATTTGTTTTCTTTTTTTTATGTATAATAGCAAATTAAAAGAAAGTATCTAAAAAGCAAAAAATGTTAGGTTATGTCTTTAATATTTGGAATAATAATTTACAAAGGAAATCAACTCTCAAAATAATTTACTTTCATTTGCTATTATTTATTTTTATTTATAACAACGCACTGAAGAAAGGTACCCAAAAAGCAAAAAATTTTAGGTTATGTTTTTTTAATGTTTGGAATATAAATTTACAAAGGAGATCTACTCTCAAAATAATTCATTTGTTTTCATTTATTTTTATGT
The DNA here is from genome assembly GCA_032873175.1 of Leptopilina drosophilae. Taxonomy (NCBI): domain Eukaryota; kingdom Metazoa; phylum Arthropoda; class Insecta; order Hymenoptera; family Figitidae; genus Leptopilina; species Leptopilina drosophilae. Next base: position 3,550,637 of record CM065482.1, read on the forward strand.
ATAATAACAAATTAAAAGAAAGTATCTAAAAAGCAAAAAATGTTAGGTTATGTCTGTAATATTTATGGAATAAAAATTTACAAAGGAAATCAACCTTCAAAATAATTTACTTTCATTTGTTATTATTTATTTTTATTTATAACAACGCACTGAAGAAAGGTACCCAAAAAGCAAAAAATGTTAGGTTATGTTCGTTACAAGAAATCTCGTTCTATTTCGATTTTGAAGAATCGCCATTTAATTAAACAAAAAAAAATTGAAAGATTTATTTTTCAAAAAAAATTGATTAATCGTATTAGTAGGTCCCACAGCTTGTTTAGCCTGATTTAAAATGGTCTGGGTCAATTAAGAATTAAACTGGGTGAGAGCGACACTGAAGTGTTATTTCCGTTCCCCTAAATTTGACATAAGGTTGGGTTGAGTATTATATATTGCCAGATGTCAGGGAAATCTAAATTGATAAAGGAAGTCCAACCAAGCTTGTTAAATACCTTTACAATTGACTTTCACGCGACTACTATTATATAAAGTCAAACAAAACAATAAAATTTTTACTGTTTTTTTCTTTTATTTCGCCGTTTTATCTCTACGTCAAGTTTTTCTGATGCAAAATTCTTTTGTTCAACTTGTGCAGAACAATTTTTCCGCATAAAAAATTAATTTTTCATGATTCTTTAATACTATTTAAATACTTCCTTGAATGGAGGAAATTGGCAATTTGTATTTCCCGCCATTTTAACTGTTTTACCCACTGTTCGCAAATTGGTATTACTTGTAATTTTTTTCTCTATAAAAAGACCAAAAACGAAAAATAGAGAATTTATTGTCCATTTACAATTGGGACGAAGAAATTTATCAACTATATAAACGAGAAATTTTAATAAAATTGTATACGATTTTCGAAAAAAGAAAGTGAAAAATTGATTCTTCTGTACAACAATTACCAAATAATAAAAATTTATCTGTTTTACCCACTGTTTTCAAATTGGAAACTCCTGAAAATTTTTACATACATTTGTATTTATAAACTTTAATATAAACAAGCGTGGGAAGAATTTGTCTTTCTGATTTACAATTCGAAAGAAAAGTGAAATAGAGAGAAAAATATTTGGACATTTCATGCAGTTTAGTATCCACTTTAGAAAATTGCATATTCGCGTCGATGTTAATTAACGTTATGATTGGAGAATTCCTGAAAGAGGCCTTGGTGAACGATTCGAATCTGAATTAAGGGGATGTGGTCTTAATTCTAGGATGCCATTTAAAATTCATGATTCTAACCGTATTGATATAATGTATGGGGGGCTTGGAAAGGGAACAACCTCTTGATTTATCGATTCAAATTTAAAATTCATCTAAATAGAAAATTTTTTTTCTTATGGTAGTTCTCCGGCTGTTACTCTTGAAAAAATTGATTTTCGATAAATTTTCTTCAAATTATGAAAAAATGTTTCTTTGAGTGCTAAAAATGGGCTGAAAAACGGAAATGCGGTAAAAATTTCAAAATTTTTTGCAATGATAAATTTTGAGTTATTTAAGTTCAAACTTTCACTTTTACATTCGATTATGTTAAAAATAAAAAATGCAAACCAGAATATCTCGTTTTTTGACATGGCAAAGGTTTTTGAAATTTTTACCACATTTAAAGGGCACCCAAAGGAATATTTTCTGAAAATTTGAAAAACATCTATTGGAAATTAATTTTTAAAAGAGTAGCAGCTGGAGAACTACCTTAAAACTAGATTTTATCAATTCAACCCACGATATGAAGGTTTTTGATGTATTTTATTACGCACTAATGCTCTGCAGTTCAGAAATGTTCCGTCAATATCGACTCTACGGCTTTCTTATATATTTCTTCTCTTTTTTTCCTTTTTTTCCTTTCTTTGCTTTTTTTCTTTAAAAAAAATTGAATTTTAAATTGATCGCTATTTTAAGTGCACCTAGGATAAAAGTTTTCAAAGATTGCTTTTTCAAGTAAAAACTTTCAATATTTTTATACTAGGAGTGTTATATGAAGCTAACACTGGCACCTAATTATCAGCAGTCACTTAATTTCGGAAAATAAATTTGAAAGTTAAATATTTTTTTTAAAACCAACATTAAATTTTTAAAAAATAAAAAAGGATTTAAATTTTAATTTAAAAGAAGGCGCCTATGAAAGTTTATTAATAATTTATGAAAAATAATAATAATATAATTCATAATTTATAATAAATATGAAATATTTCAATAATTAAATGAGTTTGTTGCAATAATTAGGTACCATTTTCAGTTTCATGGGAAAAATAATTAAATTTTGAAAAGGTTTCAAATTAATATTTTTGCAAACATTAATTTTTGAAATTTTTAATTAACAAACATTTTGTAGAATTAATGTTTTTGATAATTTTTTACTCCTTTGAAAGAAGTTAATTTTTTCAACTGGAATTTAACTGAAAAATTAAAAATAATTTATTTACAGAAGAATTTTAGTAAAAAAACATTTAAAAACTTAAATTTTGGAGAAATTCAGTTGTTTTCAAAAGTAGTAAAATTATTCGCAAAATTTCAATTATGTCCAAAAATCTTAAAAAATTCTTGTAAAATTTTCAATTATCATTATAAATAATAAAATTCTTCTCTGAAATTCAACTATTTTCAAAAATTTTAATAAAACATTTTGTAAAAATTTAATTATTTTCAAAAATTCTCCTCAATTCTATTATTTTTAATACATATATTATTTCAATAAAATTTTCCAAAACAATTAAATTTCTAAGAAAACATTTAATTACTTTTCATAAATAATTTTGTTATTTATTTTAATTATTTACAATGTTTTTTAGCCCAAAATTAAAATAAAATTCTATTAAATTTTTTTATTTATGTTTTTAAACACATAATAAAATTATGCCCAAAATTAAAATAAAATTCTATTAAATTTTTTAATTTATGTTTTTAAACACATAATAAAATTATTCTCTAAAAAATAAATGATTTTCGAAAATTTTAATGAAATTCTTGTCAAACTTCCAATTATTTGCAAAAATCTTCTTCATTTTAATCATTTTCAATGTTTATTATTCTAATAAAATTTTTCAAAAGAATTCACTATTTAAAAAAAAATTTGATAATATTATACACAAATGTTTAATTATTCTCATAAATAATAATAATTTCACAGCAATTCAATTGTTTATAATTTTTTCGCTAAACTTTAATAAAAATTCTCGAACAATGTAATTATTTAAAAAAATTTTATTAAAATTCGTCAAAAGAATTTAATTATTTTAAAATTTGTTGAAAAATTTTCAATATTTTTTTTTCAATAAAATTTTTCAAAACAATTATACTATGAAAAAAAAATACTATGAAAAAAATACTATGAAAATTATTGATAAAATTCTACGCAAACAATTAAATTATTTTCATTAATAATAATAATTTGGTAACAATTAAATTATTCACAATTTTTTTTGGCAATATTTCCATTATTATTGTACAAAACAAAATCATAAAAATATTCGAAGTGCTTAGAATTTATCAAATTTTTATATTCGCTTTGGTCATGGTCGTTAAACTTTGGTTTTTCGGGAGTTCGATACTTTTATCAGGCTTTAGGGTTCGATCCCCTTGAGATTTAATTTCTTTGTATAATTTTTTTCAATATTTCGAAAAATATTAAAATTTGACATGTATCAAATTACTAATTATATAGGGTAAAAATAGTTATTCTTCACGTTTAATATTTTTTTCCCAGGAATATTAATTTCGAAAGTTAAAATCGATTCGCGATAGGCTGCTGATGGTAAAAATTAAGACAGGTGGAATTTTTTATAAATTATATTGAATATTCGAATTTAGAAGTGAATTAAAAATTAAAAAAAAAAAAATTTGTGAACTAAAAGTATTACTTTTGGAATTCGCTTTGGTTATGGTCGTTAAACGTTGGCTTTTTAGGATTTCGATACTTTTATCCTTTAGGGTTCGATCCCCATGAATTTTCTTTCCCCAAATTTTTTTTCACCTTTTTTCCAATGTTTCGAAAAATATTAGAATTTGCCAGTAAATGCAAGTTACCAAAAAATAATAAATTTATTTAAATAATGATAAATTTATTTAAACAATAATATTTTGATTTCAATAATAATAAATTTATTTAAACAATAATAATTTTATTTAAATAATAATAAATTTATTTAAATAATAGTAAACTTATTCAAATAATAATAAATTTATTTTTCCACCCTCTGAATAATTTTTTCCCCTAGAGTATAGCATTAATTTCGACAGTTAAATTGAAATCGATTCGATGGGTTTGGCTGGTGGTAAAAATTGAGACAAGTGGGATTTTTATAAAAGTGCGGTAAAAGTAGTTTGACATCGGAGGCATATATGATGTCATTTCTTGTCCATAATATGTATGCACTTATGTAATATAGCAATGTACGTGTTGGCATGGTGATCTGACCTCGGCTCTCTCGTCCACCTTTATTATCGTTGACCACGCGAAAATACTTTAAAAAAAAAAAAAAAAAAAATGAGACGAGGAGGGTGCGTCCGAAACATGCAAAGTGTAGGGAAAAATCTTTATCGTCTAACCTCAATCGCCAACTCATAAATAAACGCACCAAGATATCCGCTGCATATATACGATGTTCCATTGCACGATTTCTCTTATTTATTAAGTATTCTTTTTTTCCCGCACTTGGATTATTATATCACTTCCGATTTTGCCTATTCACTATTCCCGATGATAACATTTATTTGACCCTATGTATTATTAGAAACAATATTTAAAATTACACGTTTTTGTTTTGTATTGAATTTTGTTTTGATGACAGGATGCAAAAAAAAAAAATAAAAATAATTGATGAAAATTATGTGACTGGATAAAATTCTAAAAATGAATCTTTACTTCCTAATAAATCGATGATATAAAGATTTTTATTTTTCTTCTCTTGATACTAAAAAATCCCCGAGTTACAAGTTTCAAACGAATTCGATCAATTTAAAAAAAATTCGCCGACCTGTTTGAATAAATTATTTCAAATTTGTAATCAGCGACCCTAAAAACTCAAATTCGTTTAAAACTTCAGCCCCAGTGGGTTTAGAGCTCCCTGATTACGAATCTAAAGTCTGATTTAAAAAATTTTTTTAATTTAGGGCTTGGATTTTCTTTTAAATTGTTCATATTTGCTTGAAACTTGTTACTCGAGGCTTTTCTAGATCTCTATTTTGAATTTCAAAAATCTGACTTCAGATTCGTAATCAGCGACCCCGAAAACCCCCGAGTAACAAATTTTATGCAAATTTGATCTGTTTTGAAAAAAACGTCCGCCATATTGGATCCGCCATTTTGAATTTTGAAAATCTGACTTCATTTTCGTAACTAGCGACCCCGAAAACCCCCGAGTAACAACTTTTATGCAAATTTGATAAGTTTTTAAAAAAAAGTCTGCCATATTGAATCCGCCATTTTGAATTTTGAATATTTCAAAAATCTGACTTCAGATTCGTAGTCAGCGACCCCGAAAACCCCAGAGTAACAAATTTAATGCAAATTCGATCAATTTTGAAAAAAAACGTCCGCCATATTGGATCCGCCATTTTGAATTTTGAATATTTCGAAAATCTGACTTGAAATTCGTAATTAGCGACGCTAAAAACCCCCGAGTAACAAGTTTCGACAAAACCCATTAGCTTTGTTTCCCGGAGGGCCGAAATATAGATTTAATTGTAAAAAAAAATAAAAATTTCTGTATTTTATTGTTTTTATGCCTCTAAGAGGCTCTAAGAGGCACTATTTATAGTGAACGATTCAAGGTTTGGGAATATGAGGAACTTGAAAAATAAAATACACGTGATTCGAGTACATTCATGCAATGTCAATTAATGTCAGTTGACATCAATTAGCAAGTTGTGTCACTTTTGTATTTTATTGCTATTACAGTCAAAGTTCTACCATCACTGATGAAGAAATTGATGTCTTCTTTCTGAAATTCATTATCAGTCACACGTGTAACTCCTTCTTAACCTACTTTTCTAATTAACTGCTGATTCTGGATAGCACGAAACTTTGTCAAATTGATAACGACTAAAGTGGATCAAATTGATGCCAAAAATTGGATCAAGATCAAATTGATGCTAAAAATTTGGATCAATTTTTTATTTTTAAGTTTTGTATTAATTTTTTATTATTCTATACTTTTGAATTTACAGTAAGTAAATTTTTAGGGTTTTTTTTTTGATCCACTTTAGTCGTATCAATTTGACGAAGTCTCGTGCTAAACCTGCAAAACCTGAAAATTTTAGGGGAATTTTACAAAAATTGAAAAAACCTGGAAAAGTCAGGAAATTTTGATCGAAGTCCTGGAAAATTGTTGTTCTCTAATTCTAATTATTCTTAAAATTTTATTTTACTTAGATATTTCAAAATTATATTACTGTAGAAAATCAATTACTTTTAAAAGCAGTGAAATTCTTTTCAGAAATTCAATTATTTTAAATATTTCTATTTATTCTTCAAAGTTTAAAATAATTGAATGTTGACAAATTATTTTCAAAGAAATAAAAGTTTTTTGAAAATAATTTAATTCTTTGTGAAATAAATAAAAAAAATAATTAAATTTTGGAAAATCCTAATTTCTATTTTATGAAAAAACAATAAAAATTAAATATTTATTTAAAAATGAAGTTATTCATGTTTTCGTTTTTTTAACAATTCAATTTTTTTCAAAATAATTTTAATAAAATTCTTCGTAGACAATCAAATTGTGTTAAAAAATTTACAAAAATTTTACTTCGAATTTCATTTCTTTTTATAAATAATACAATTTTTCTCCGGAATTCAATTCTTTGGGAAAATTTGAATAAAATTCTTGGCAGCAATTCAATTATTTTTTATACATCTTATAAACATCGTTTCATCAAATTTCTCGAAAACTGAAATTATTATTAAAAATTTTATTAAAACTTGTTAGGAAAATTCAATTATTATTAAAATTTTTAAAAACAATTAAATTTTCAAAAGGTTTTAAATTAAAATCTTTGAAAATTTGAATTTTTTATCCTTTAAAGAACAATTCTGTAGAATTAATTCTTTTAAAAAAGTTCACTTGCTTCTTTTCTACAGTAACTTTTTCAAAAACTATTTTCATTATTAAAATTAATATTTTCGAAAGTTTTAACTAAAATTCTTCTTTAAATCAATTAATTTTAATAATTTTCGAAAAATTAATTTTAATTATTTTCGAAAAATTTCTTTGACAATTTTTAAATCAATTTGCTTACAATATTCAATTTTACGAAATTTTAATTATTCGTAAATTCTTCAATTAAATATATGTAAGAAAATAAAAACTTTAAAATTTATCTAAACTTTTAACTGAAATTCATTTTAAAAATCAATTATTCTCTGAAAATTCTTCGAGAATTCAATTATGTAAATGCAAACGAAAATAATTTATTGAATCGTTCAATTATTTTTAAATTCAATTCAGGTAAAGTATTTTATCATAAAATTTTTTAAATAATGGAATTCTTTCTATGGATTTTAGTAAAATTTTACGGAATAATTACATTTTTTGAGAAATTCGATGAAAATTGTATTAAAATTGATTGAAATTTCCCAATGAGTTTTAGAACTTTGAAAATTTTGTAAAAATAATTGAATGTTCGTGTAGATTTAAATTAAAATTCGATTAAATTAAAATTTTTGTTTAATAAATGAATTTTTTGACTATAAAAGTAAATATTTTCTTAAATAACTGAATGTTTCTTAAAGTTGCATTTTTATAAAGAATTTTATCAACAAATGTTTGAATAATTTAATTCTGTTGGCATATTTTAATAAATGTGTCAGGAATAATTTTATTTCTTGAGAAATATGATAAAAATTGTACATTTAAAAATAATTTAAATTCTGACAAGAATTTTATTAAAATTTTTCAGAAATGTTTGAATGTTGGAGAAAAATTTTATTATTTATAAAAGTAGATGAAAACTGACGAGAATTTTTGTAAATTTTTCCACATAATTGGAATTTTGCAATGAATTTTATTTCTTTTGAAAACAATTGAATTCTCGAGATGAATTTTATGAAAATTTCTTTTAAATAATTTAATTTTTTGTTAACATTTTTTGAAATAGTACACATTTCAAATGTAATTGGATTCTGACATATTGTTTTAAAAAAAAAATAAAAATTTTTTAAATATAATTTAATTCTTTGAAGAATAAATACAAAAAATAATTGAATTTTTGAATATCCTAATTTCTATACAAAAAATTAATAACAATTAAATATTTATTTAAAAATGACAATTTTTTAATATAATTTTAATAATAAATATATTTTCGAATTAAGTTTCTAATTAACAATAAATGTTTTTTTTAAGACTACACTTTCATAAAATTTCTATATTTGGAATTTATTAATTCATTTTTTTTTTGTTAATAATAATGAAATTAATGAATGCTAGCTATGGATATTAATTTAACGAAAAACAATGGTAAATTTTCTTCGGATTGTATTTTTAAAGTTCTTCGTTAGAGAGCAGAAATTCTCGGGGTGAATGTACTATTATGAGTGGTCAATTCAAGTGCAGGGGAAAAACCTGATCTATTAATTATCATTTGGCCCTAGACCGACCTTACATAACGGCACAGTCGAATGATCCCGAGCCACATCGATAAGGATATTATATCTTGTCCTGTGACAACACTGGCCGTGAAATATGCCTTTCACTCTAGCCTTCGCCTCCATTCCGACTAGTCATTCGAGATAAAAAAAGAAACATTTTATATTAATTTGCTGAGTTAATCCCGAATTTCTCATTCTGGGCTGCTTATTTTTTAAATAGAAAAAATATTTTCTCGGTGTAGAATTTTCCAAAAAAGATCGATTTAAAAATGAATATCGGTTAAAAATTTAGATAATAATTTAGTAATAGAATTAATACAGAGAGAATTTTTAAAAATAATTGAATTTTGAACACTTTGAAAAATAATTTTTTTAAATTCTAATTTCAATTCTTTGGAAATAAGTGGACTTTTTTCAGTTAGAATTAAATTAAATATTGAAAATAATTTGCTTACAGAAGAATTTTAATAAAAAAGCATTTCAAAAGTTGAATTTTGAAGAAATTTGATTCAAGAAATTCGATTGTTTTCAAAAGTAATAAAATTATTTAAAAAATTTCCATTACGTCAAAAGAAGAAAAAAAAATTTTAATAAACATTTCACTTATCGTTATAAATAATAAAATTCTTCTCTAAAATTCAACTATTTTCAATAATTTTAATAAAATTATTGGGAAAGATTCAATTATTTTCAAAAAATTATTTCAATTCAATCATTTTCAATATCTATTATTTTGATAAAAGTTTTCCAAACCGTTAGATTTAAAAGAAATTTTTTTGATTAAATTCTTTGCAAACATTTAATTATCTTCATAAATAATAATAATTTTGCAGCAATTCAATTATTTACAAATTTTTTTAGCAATAGTGTTGATAAAAAAATAATTAATTAAAATTAATTCAATTATTTTTAAATGTAATAAAATTCATCGCAGAAATTCAATTATGTTCAAAACTATTTTTAATAAATTTCAGTAAAATTTACAATTATATTCAAAATTAATAAAATTCTTCTCTGAAATTGAATTATATTCGAAAACTTTATTAAAATACTTGGCAAAATTTCAATTATTTTCAAAAATTTTCCTCAATTGAATCACTTATAATTATATAATTATTATTATTATGTAATTTATTTATCATTTTAATAAAATTTTCCAAAGAATTCAATATTTAAAAAAAGAATTTGTTAAAATTCTTCGCAAACATTTAATTGTTTTCAAATAAATAATAATAATTTCGTAGCTACTTAACTATTTACAATTTGTTAGCAATAATTTAATTATATTAAAATGTAATAAAATTTTTTGCAAAATTTCAATTATGTATGTACAAAGTTTAAAAAAAATTCTAGTAAAATTTTCAATTATGTTTATAATTAATATAATTCTTCTCTGAAATTGAATTATATTCGAAAACTTTAATAAAATATTTCTAAGACAATATTTTGATGATTGACTTCAAAGCTTAATTTAATGAAATTCCTCGAAACATGAAATTATTTTTAAAAAAAATTAATTAAAATTTATCAAGAGAATTCAATTATTTAAAACTTCGTTAATAAAATTCTTTTCCAGAACTCAAGGTTGAGAAGCATTCAATTATTTAATAATTTAAAAAATTTTGTATTTAAATAATTGAATATTATCGTGGAATTTTTTTTAGTAAAAATTGACTTAAAAATAATTTTTCTGTAAAAATTTTAGATAATAATTTTTCAGTAAAAATTTGAGATAATAATTGAATATTAAAAGCATTACTTATAACATGAATTGTTTTTCAGAAATAATTAAATTTTGAAAAGGTTTCAAGTTAAATTATTTGAAAACTTGATTTTTTCATATTTTTTACTAACAATTGTAGAGTTCATTTTTTTTGAAAACATTTAATTGAATTTTTTTGTTGTTGAAATTATTAGTAAGCTATTGATTTATTGGTCAGACCGTAAATCGTTTTAGAAGTTTTACTCAATCGGTTCCTTTTAAATTTTAAAAATTGATCACATTTTATTGAAAAACATTTAAAAACTTGAATTTTGAAGAAATTAGATTGGAGCAATTCAATTGTTTTCAAAAGTAGTAAAATTATTCGCAAAATTTCAATTATGTACAAAAATCTTAAAAATCCTTGTAAAATTTTTAATTATCATTATAAATTATAAAATTCTTCTGTAAAATTCAACTATTTTCAATAATTTTAATAAAATTATTAGGAAAGATTGAATTATTTTCAAAAAATTCTTTCAATTCAATCATTTTCAATATCTATTATTTTGATAAAATTTTTCCAAACAGTTAGATTTAAAAGAAATTTTTTTGATTAAATTCTATGCAAACATTTAATTATCTTCATAAATAATAATAATTTCACTGCAATTCAATTATTTACAAATTTTTTTTAGCAATAGTGTTGATAAAAAAATAATTAATTAAAATTAATTCAATTATTTTTAAATATAATAAAATTCATCGCAGAAATTCAATTATGTTCAAAACTATTTTTAATAAATTTCAGTAAAATTTACAATTATATTCAGAATTAATAAAATTCTTCTCTGAAATTGAATTATATTCGAAAACATTATTAAAATACTTGGCAAAATTTCAATTATTTTCAAAAATTTTCCTCAATTGAATCACTTATAATTATATAATTATTATTATTATGTAATTTATTTATCATTTTAATAAAATTTTCCAAAGAATTCGATGAAATTCTTCGCAAACATTTAATTGTTTTCATATAAATAATAATATTTTCGTAGCTATTTACAATTTGTTAGCGATAATTCAATTATTTTAAAATGTAATAAAATTTTTTTGCAAAATTTCAATTATGTACAAAGTTTAAAAAAATTCTAATAAAATTTTCAATTATGTTTATGATTAATAAAATTCTTCTCTGAAATTGAATCACAGAAAAAAAGGGTGGTAATATTATGAATGGTAATGGGTAAAAATGACTTAAATAAAGGGTAAAAATTACGACGGGTAATATTACAGAGGGTAAAACACTTACCTGAATATGTCACTAAAACAAATTAAAAGTTTTTTTTCTTCTAATTATATTAGGAAGGTTAAATATTAAATTATTTTGATTAGAACTAGTTTGAATTAATCACAACTTAATAATTTTTTTACTTAAATTAATAAACAATTATATTTTCCAATTTGAATTGTTAAATTAATCACTTTTAAACTCACCATTTTATGGTTATGACTTTGTAAACAAACAAGAGTTGGGAAATAATATAACAAAAAGTCACGAAAGGCAGAAAATTTTTAACATAAATTATTATTTTAGTTAACGAGTTTTTTCCTTTATTTAAAAAATGTCTAATTTTAATAAATAATACATAAATATGTTAACCAAATTTTACTTATTTTTAATTATAATTTATAATTATAATGAAGCCAATACTTATTGCGTTTTTTTATTTTTTTTTATTAAAAAGAGATTTTTTCACATAAATGTTATTATTACTTATAATTGCTCTAATAAAATTTAAAGTTTTTTATAAATAAAGAAAAGGAATATAAATAAACATTATTTGTTAATTGCAAATTTTAATTTATAAAGAAATTGAATATTTTTAAAAAAAGGAATTTTTATTTTTATTTTTTTCCACAGGAATTAAAAGGTTTAAATATGTCAAATTCAAAAAATTATTTTTATTATTTCAATAAATATTTTCAATAATTTTTTAAAAAGTTCTTTAAGAATTTCCACATACATTTGTTTTAAAATTTATTAACATAGATAAGAGAGTTTTTCTAAAAAATTATCGAAAACTTTCTATGAATTACGAAAAGTTTGAAAAAAATCTCTTAAACGTTTACGAAAATTTCTTCATGAAAATACAGGAAAAACAAACAGGAATACAGGAAAAATACAATTTGAAAAAATTTCCACGTAACTGCACGTAACTTCAAATTATTTTTAAAAAATTAAATTAAACTTTTTCAAAACAATAATTTTTCAAAATTACCAGTTAAAAGTACAGAAAATTCAAATTTTTCAACAATATTTTAATCTGAAACCATTTCAAAATTATTTAACTACAAAAGTAATTAATTTATTGAATAATAGAATGTTTTTTTTAAATTTAATTGTTATTAAGAAAAATATAAGCAAAATATTTGTATTTCAGTCATAATTAATTGTAAAAATTATGATTTTTTAAACCAATTTCTAATGTTTTTTTAAGCAAAGAAATGATTGTTAAATATTTTATTTTTAATCATAAGCTTGTTAAAGAATTCTTATTTTTTTCAAGTAAAGATTGAAAAAATATAATATTTATGTTCCAGTTGCATTTTTTTGTAAAAATTATAATTTTTTTTAAAAAAGAATAAATTTGCTCATAGGAAATTTTCGAATTATACATTTTTAAAAATATTTCATTTATATTCAATGGAAAGAAAATGGTGTAATAAATATTTGTTTCTAAAAAATATTTGGTTTTAAACTATAATAAAAATATTTCTGTAATAATATGATATCAAATTATTTCCTTGAAAATTTTTTTTAATAAGGAAGAAAATTTTGGTTAATGCGTAATTATTAATCACATTTCTTTAAAACAATTCTTGTTTTTAATTTAGAAACTTATTTTTTTGTAAATTACACCATTATAATATTTTAAGTAAATTTTAGAAATTAAAGATGTTTCAGTTTTTTAGTTTTAAATAAATTAGTTAACATTAGTTATTTCAACACTTGAACAAGCAAACAAAACAATAAGATAAATATTTGCTTTTTCATTATAATTATTTATAAATTATGATTTTGAAAGACATAAAATTTATTTATCATAATTATGTATTATGATTTACAATTATACATTTTTTATAGAAAAGAAAAAATTTTTTTAATAAAATAAAAATTTATATTAAAAATGTACTGCTTTGCGTGACATTTTATTATATTGTTTTATAACTCTTGTTTGTTTACAAAGTCATAACCATAAAATGGTGAGTTTAAAAGTGATTAATTTAACAATTCAAATTAGAAAATATAATTGTTTATTAATTTAGGTAAAAAAATTATTAAGTTGTGATTAATTCAAACTAGTTCTAATCAAAATAATTTAATATTTAACCTTCCTAATATAATTAGAAGAAAAAAAACTTTTAATTTGTTTTAGTGACATATTCAGGTAAGTGTTTTACTCTCTGTAATATTACCCGTCGTAATTTTTACCCTTTATTTAAGTCATTTTTACCCATTACCATTCATAATATTACCACCCTTTTTTTCTGTGATTATATTCGAAAACTTTAATAATATATTTGGAAAAATTTCAATTATTTGCAAAAATGTTCCTCAACTCAATCATTTTCAATATTTAAATCATTTTTACAAAATTTTTCCAAAGAATTCAGTATTAAAAAAAATTTTGGTAAAATTCTACCGAAACATTTAATTATTTTCATAAATAAAAATAGTTTCACAGAATTTCAATTATTTACAATTTTTTTTCTCAAAAATGTTATACTACTGAAAAAAACAAAATTATAAAATTTTTTACAGAGCTTCAATTATTGTCGTAAATAATAAAATTCTTTTTTTTAGAAATCCAATTATTTTCATAAGTTGTAAAATTCATTGTAGAATTTAAATTATTTTTAAGAAAATATTTTGATGATTGACTTCAAAGCTTAATTTAATGGAATTCCTCGAAACATGAAATTATTTTTAAAAAATTTAATTAAAATTTATCAAGAGAATTCAATTATTTAAAACTTCGTTAATAAAATTCTTTTCCAGAACTCAAAGTTGAGAAACATTCAATTATTTAATAATTCAAAAAATTTTATATTTAAATAATTGAATATTATCGTAGAATTTTTTTTAATAAAAATTGACTTCAAAATGATTTTTCAGTTAAAATTTTAGATAGTAAATCGAATGTTTAAAGCATTACTTATAACATGAATTGTTTTTCAGAAATAATTAAATTTTGAAAAGGTTTCAAGTTCAATTATTTGAAAACTTGATTTTTTCATATTTTTTACTAACAATTGTAAAGTTAATTTTTTTTGAAAACGTTTTATTGAATTTTTTCTTTTTTGTTGAAATTATTAGTAAGCTATTGATTTATTGGTCAGACCGCAAATCGTTTTAGAAGTTTTACTCAATCGGTTTCTTTTAAATTTTAAAAATTGATCACATTTTATTAAAAAACATTTAAAAACTTGAATTTTGAAGAAATTAGATTGGAGAAATTCAATTGTTTTCAAAAGTAGTAAAATTATTCGCAAAATTTCAATTATGTACAAAAATCTCAAAAAATCCTTGTAAAATTTTTAATTATCATTATAAATAATAAAATTCTTCTCTGAAATTTTAATTTTAATTTTATTTTAATTTTCAAAAATTTTAATAAAACATTTGGTAAAAATTCAATTATTTTCAAAAATTCTTCTCAATTCAATCATTTTCAATATCTATTATTTTGATAAAATTTTTCCAAAGAGTTAAATTTAAAAGAAAACATTTAATTACTTTTCATAAATAACTTTTTTATTTATTTTAATTATTTACAATTTTTTTAAGCCATAATAATTCAATTATTCCTAAAAGTAATAAAATTCTTCACAAAACTTCAATTATGCCCAAAATTAAAATAAAATTCTATTAAATTATTATATTTATATTTTTAAACACATAATAAAATTATTCTCCAAAAATTGAATAGTTTTCGAAAATTTGAATGAAATTCCTGTCAAACTTTTAATTATTTTGCAAAAATTTTCCTCAATTTAATCATTGTCAATATTTATTTTTTTAATAAAATTTTTCAAAAGAATTCATTATTTAAAAAAAAATTTGATAATATTATACACAAATATTTAAATTATTCTCATAAATAATAATAATTTCACAGCAATTCAATTGTTTATTATTTTTTCGCTAAAAAGTAAGTAAGTAAGCTATTGATCTATCAATCGTTTTAGAAGTTTTACTCAATCGGTTCCTTTTAAATTTTAAAAATTGATCACATTTTAGAAGTTTAAAAATTGATCACATTTTGGAATTTTGAAAATTGTTCACATTTTGGAATTTTGAAAATTGATCACATTTTGGAATTTTGAAAATTGATCACATTTTAGTTTTTTGAAAATAGCTGACATTTTAGAATTGGAAAAATTCGAAAATCGAGAATGAAAATTGAAAATTTAGACATTAGATGTGAACATAGATAGAAAAATGAGATATTTTTGTTTGAAAATAGAATAAGTAAGGAAGAAAAAAAAATATTGGACAAAAAAAAATTGTAGCCTGTAATCTAATTATAGTTCCTAATTGTAGAAGATGGACCGTCACTTA
This sequence comes from Leptopilina drosophilae, assembly GCA_032873175.1. Taxonomy (NCBI): domain Eukaryota; kingdom Metazoa; phylum Arthropoda; class Insecta; order Hymenoptera; family Figitidae; genus Leptopilina; species Leptopilina drosophilae. The sequence goes on from CM065482.1 coordinate 3,566,594, forward strand.
TTTCGACGGCACGCTGATCATTTCTATTTTTACACCTTCAAAACCTGCGCCACGTTAATGAACTCTACGCATGTGCATTGGAATACGCCAAATGAAGCGCAGGTCAAAGTCAGATATATTGTACTTCTCTGATATATACTTCATAATGGATGAGGGAATCGATTTTCCATTTTCAAAGCAGAGTTTATTTTCTTTCGCCTTCTCTTCGACTAGGAATGCTCTTATACATACAATATATTAAAAAAATCATTTCTACCCTCTATATGATAAGTCAAATTATCCCACTTTTGTTTGTTAATAATCATTTTTTTTTTGTCAGAAACCCCTTTTCCTTCTTCATTTTCTGATTTAGAAACCATAGGAAAGAAAATATTTAAAAATTCATCATGAGTCATCATGAATTACCAAATGTCTGCGGTGTCATATTAGCCACTGTATGGAGGATTAATGATCGATTCCCTTTAGAGAGTTAGTTTCAGTAATAAGGCGCCAGAAAGGTATCTATTTACCAATTTTGTTTTCGCAATAGAAAAGTGAAACTATACACTTGTGTGTGACTTCCTACATTTTATGTTGAGTCTGTTTTGCAAATCTAAAACCCACACACATCATCGTCTCAATTGAGGGGACGATATAATCATTGTTCTGTCTATTGTCAATCATTTTTTTTTCTTCTCCTCTCCTACTGTTTTTTTTTCTCCTCCTTATTACTCAATGACTAATTGTATACGGGAGTTTTTCTTTAATTTTTGATTTATTGATTATAAAATTGTATTTATAAGACCCGATTTGCTTGAATGGTGATTTCCGGTATGGTACATACATAGAGGGTTTTGTAATGATGGACCAGTTTTGATGAATGGATAAATTTTCCCACGTTTAGAAACTTCTTTAAGTATTATCTTTCTTTAGAAAGAGAGTTCGAGCACAAGTCGTAAAGATAATTGGATAACTAGTAACGGCGGCTTCATTTAGATATATAGAGAAGGTTATACGTGTGTACTTCTTATAATTGAAGTAACTCCCTAACAGATAAGAATCACCGCGTCCTTTGATCGAGACCATAATTTTTAAGACTCGATGAATGGTAGGAAACAAAAAGGTTCGTTGTATGGGGGTCTTTTTTTTTAATTGAAACAAGGGGATTCCTCATGGTCACTCATCGAAACAGGCACTGTATATTTATTGTCCACATATAGATGTGAAATTATGCTTTCCTCCATATTCGGTTATTTAATTCTGACAAAGAAATGCTTTTTTGTAAACTAACTTTTCCTCGAATTCAAATTTTAAAAAAATTAAATTCTGATAAATCTTACATTTTTTTTTATTTAATTTTTTACCATTTGGTGAAGGGAATCCGATGTACAGTCAAATTAAAAGTTAGTCCAATGACATAATTTCGTAAATTAAAAGAAAAACACAAATTCAATTTTCCAGTTCGTCTTGAATTTAATTTTTAATGTTTGAAACGACTAAAAGTTGCACTTGAATAAAAACTACAATTTTCTGTCAATAAGACAAATTTTATTAAATAGGTAAAGTTATTCAAATCGATTATTATTCCATAAATTATTTTATTTTTTCAAAAATTGTAATTTTTTATTCAAATACAACTTTAAAATGTTAAATATGTAGAAATTTAAATTCCTTACGCATCTATCAAAAGAAATTTAAAATGTAATTTGACTTTTTTGAGAAATAACGAAATTGTGACATTGGACTAACTTTTGTTCCGATTGTTTGTCGGAGAGAGACTTTGTTAAAATTGGTAATAGAATTTATATTCTTTTGACTTTTAAAAAATCGTGTTTTATATTAAAAATTAATATTGTGCGTATTAATAGGCAGCTCTTAGTATATTTTTGAATAGAAAAATTAATCAAATATTAATAGAATTTCATAAAAGAATTATTATTTTGTAAAAATGATTTTTTGACCATTCTTGGACGAGGTTGGGAAAAAATTGTAATTTCAAAATGACTAAATTAAAACCATAGTTTGTTAAAGTATCAAAATAATAAGAAAAAATTTCAATAATTTTTTTTAAATTTAAGAATAAAATAAATATTTTTATCTTTAATATAACCAATAGTAAAGATTGTGATTGAGCCGAAAAGGACAAAAAATAAAAATACTTAAGAAGAAGAAGGATAAAAATAAAAATGTTTTTAAAAATTCCTGTCTCCTGAAACTGATTTCTATTAAAATTATATCCATTTTTTTGTTATATAAAAAAAGTCTTGATTTAATTTATTGGCATAAGAAAATGCAGAATTTTTAAAATCATTTTTTATTACCTTCTAATGCCTTATTTTACCTTTTTCATAAATTTTGAATGCTCTCAGATGCTCATTTAAAAGACAATGGACCAGTTTTGTTAAAAACACTAAAAGAAATTGAATTTCGGAGCAGTTATAAATTATTGCAGAAATTCAATTATTTTCAAAGTTTTAAAAATCTTTTCGTTCAAATGCAATATAATTTTTTAAAATTTTAATAAAATTCTTGTCAAGCTTCCAATTATTTTCAAAAATTTTACTCATTTTAATAATAATGTTTAATGCCTACTATTTGAATAAAATTTTCTAAAATAATTCAATTATTTAAAAAAAAAGTTAATAACATTCTAAGCCAACATTTAATTCGTTTTATAAATATAATAATACTCATCGTAGAATTTTAAATATTTTTAATATAATAATTGTAATAAAATTTCTCGATAAATGTAAGAAAACATAATGAAATTTAAAATTTTATTAAAATTCATCTGGAAATTCATAATAAAAATTAGCTTCAATAATTTTTTAAAATTTAATTACTCTAAGAAGCTTTGATGTAATTTATTTATTAGAATGTAAATAGTATTATCATGGCATTTTTAATAAAATTTCTCGATAGAATTACGTTATTTTTAAAAATTTTAACCAAATTCTTTATAACATTTCAATTTTATTCAAAATAATTTTCATAACATTTTTCGTAGCAATTTAATTAAGTTCAATAATTTATCAAAATTCAGTTATTTTCAATATCTACTATTTTAATAAAATTTCACAAAAAAATTCAAATTACTTAAAAAGAAATATTATTAAAATTCGTCTCAAGAATTCAATATTATTTTCAAAAGTAATAAATTTCTTCACAAAAATTCAGGTATGGTAAAATTTTTTTAGAAATTCTCATCAAAATTTCATTTATTTTTAAAAATACCTGTAATAAAATTCTTCTCTGAAATATATTTTTTTAAAAAATTTTAATAACATTCTTGGCAAAATTTTAATTGTTTTAAAAAACTTTTCTCAATTTAATTATTTTTAATATATATTATTTTAATAAAATTTACCAAAAGAATGCAATTATTAAAAAAAATGTTAATGTAATTCCTAAGCAAAATTTTTACATAGTTAATAAAAATTTCATACGAATTCAATTATTAGCAAATTTCTATTTTAAATAATTGAATTGTTTAGAGAGATTCAATTGTTTTTTGTACAATTTTAATCGATTTTTTTGAAAAAAATGAAATTATTCTTATAGAAATTTTATTACAATTCATCAAAAAGAATTTAAATTGGTTAAGGGCAATTGGTCCAATATGACGTCACAGCTTTAAAACACATGCATTGCACAAATTGTGACGTCGTAATGGTTCAAATATCCTTAAAAATTTGTTGAAAAAATTCTTTATGAAGGTTTAATTTTAAAAATGATTTAATTATTCAATGAATTATTTCTTCTTCTGTTCTCTTCTTCTGAATAATTGGATTTCTTTTAGAAGTTTTAAATAAAAATGTATTTAAATATGAATTTCAGTTAGAGTTTTAGATAACAATTGAATATTTTATTTTCTAAATTTAAATTAGTAAAAACGTTTACTTATTTGAATTAGTGATTGACTTTTTGATTTTTAATTGGCAGATGTTATTAACGAATGGTCGTTTCTACTAATCTAATGGTAAAATTTATTCATTCGAAAGAAGAAATCAGTCACTAATTCTAATTAGTAAACATTTTTATTCATTCAATATTATTTTATCGAAGTATTTATTAATATACTTTAGAGTCTAGAATATCCGAAGTTTTAGAAATAAATTTTAGACTGAATAAGATTTTTAAATTTTCTTGTAATAAGAGTAATATATGCCAAATATTCATAGTTCTCATTAAAATTTGATTCAGTTATTAGATTTAAGTATTTTGGTTAAATTAAAAGTTTTTGCGGATAGAATAATATTTCTTTGTTAAATACTGCCAGATTTGGCTCGGATAATTTCGGAACTTTCTTATTTATAATATTAAAATTTCTTACTGACTATTCGAATTTCTGTTACTTCAGAATGATACTAAATAATTGGTAATAAACTTCCTTAGTAATGGTAATGTTAATGTAATGCTAATGTTAATGTAATGGCAATGTTAATGTAATGGTAAATATTAATTCATAAATATACATAATTTTCCCAAATTGCAATCAATTTTACTAAATACGAGTAAAAAAATACGAAATATTAAAACAGAATTTCTCTCCGAGTATTAAAATGCAAAAATGGTAATGAAGAAGAAGGAATTATATTAGAAAGTTCAGAATTTTTGAAAATAGTTACAGGTGTTAAGGCGTTTTGATGATTTTTCAGAAGAAAAAGAAATGTTGGTACAGATTTTTAAAAACACAAGGACAAAGAAGCTTTGCCTATGATTAGCATTCATCAAAGTTTAAGGTCGAGTGCAATGGAATTTTCTTCATTTAGTACCAAAAAATGTTTCACTGTCTCTAATGCTACTTTAGGCAAATTGATATTTAGTTATTCTGTAATTGTCACTATTGTTGTTATAATAGCAACATTATTAGCACACGGTTGTCACACAAATTAAATTTTTCCCAAGTTCCCTGATTTCTGCAATAACAATAGTCAACTGATTAAAGATGTTCAACAATTCCAAAAACCCAATTAGGGAACATAATTTAGGGAACATTAGGGAACATAATTTAGGGAACATGAAGGAAAAAAATAATACCCAAAGGGGTAAAATTTAAACATAACCGATGACGGTGGGTTCATTGGACGTGAAATTACGAGTTGCAGTGCAGAAAGTCCATGTTGTCCGAGCGGTGAGTAAACCAGACGGAGCGGTCACTTAATTATGTAAAGGTACATGAATCCATGTCCCCCTCGTTGTGAATCTGCGTATAGCGAAAAGCATTCATGTATTTTCAAATACAGCCTCATAAATCACGTACCATGCGCACATATATACAGTTGCAATAAGGCATACAAAAAAAAAAGAAGAAAAATCCTTGTACAACATGTGTGTAGTTGTAGAAAACCCCTCTCCAATATATATACTTTATATAGTATGAATGCTGACTTCGTATATAGATCGTTAACCTGTTACCGGCAAACGCGACATTACACAATAGGCTGAAACATTATGTCACATGCAACATGTAATGCAATATTTATTTTATCTTGTTTTGACCAAATGGCAATTCGACCCTGCTTTTTTACTATCCATGCACTTCGATTGTAATCTACATGACTAAAAACAGTTTTCTTCAATTCAATCATAAGTAGAAAAACAACAACAACTAAAACTAAAACTACAACCTTCCCGAAAGTACAGCAAATTGGTAGAAAATTAATTTTTCCATCAAAATGATTCCAAAAAAATTAAAATCCAACTATGATGCCTTTTTGGTATCGATACAATTTGATACTTTAATGTTAACAGTACTTTGATATTTATAAACAAAAGAAAAAAAAATGCTAAAAAGGAACAAAGCGATAAAAATGCCACGAAATCTAGAAAACCTTTTTTTTACTGATTCCCGGAAAATTATCTTTCAACAGACGCTTTACAGACTTAAAAAAGCAGGAAACGATCAATAGAGAAAAATTTCCGACAAAGTGTCTCGAGAGATGGTGTAAAGATAGGACAACACCACTGCACATGGAGTGAATGTCGGACAAAATATTAACGGGAAAATCGAACACTCTGTGTGGCTGGCAAGGAGGAAAGTGTATATATATATATTCCTGGAGGAAAAAAAAGCAGTGCTGGGTTAATGGAACATGTCCTCTGGCACAAAAGGTTACTAGGAACTTTTACGTCGCAGTAAAGCAGATGGACAAATAAGAACGAAAACAAAAATGGGTAGACTAGATTTTTACCAGAGAAAATTTTTTTCTAATTAAAATTCTAAATTAGAAAAAAGTTTCCAGATAACTAAAAATTTAATGTAATAATAATTTAATACATTAAAATTAATGTAATTTTGTTTTACCAAAAAGGAGAATTTGATTTGGAAATAAAAGAAGAGTTAAATATACAAGAGACGTTTAAAAGAGAAACAATTTGCAAAGTTGTATTGGGTCAAGAGCGACCAGTCAAGAGCCAGCAGTGTGTTGCACTTTTGTTAAATAATTCGCCACTGCCGGGCAAATTTATGCTGTCCATTCATTAAATCACGCGCTACTGAATTCAACTGCAAAGACCTACAATGTTAAAAGGGAAGCTACCGAGACGATTTTGACCCTATGTTTCACCGCTATTTTGTCATACACGCACACACTACTTTTACTGTTCCTCGCGCAATTCAATCAAACTTTTTGTCCTCGGCACAGTTTCTTGTTTGTGCTTTCCTTTCCTGTTAATACTCTTGAACACTCAGAGTTAATGCTCTTCAATGCTGTCATTCATTAACTTGTTTCATTAAAGGAGTGCGAACTAATTTAGAAGGAGATTTTTACGAATGCGATTGGAATTCACCGAAAGTACAAAGAAGCTTTTAATCAACTTTTTAAGAACGCGAGTGTCTTTGGGTATACAAGCATCTAATGATTAACACTCCTGTGTAGTATTCCTATACTGGTAATAATACAAGTAATAATGATACGAAATTTCAGGATTATTCCACTATTTAAACTACAATTATTCAAATGATTTATACTGACAATGATTTCGTATAGTCGAAAATATTTAGGATCATCATAAAACCTAAAAATTTAAAGAACTTATAACAATCGGCTAAAAAAACCCCTAATGATGACCACTACTGTTAATGATGGTAGAACATTTAATGATTATTCCAAAATTTGTAGCCAAAATACCTACAAAGTTGCATTCATACAAAGTTTTTATGATCCCAGCATTTGAATTCTAGATGAATTCTAATTCGTCTAATTTATTCAAACTGGATATCATCGATCAAATACCGTAAGGATGGTACAATTTAAAAAAAATCCACAATTTTAGCTGTAATTCTGCTGACAATTATCACTACTCCTAATGATGGTAAAAACATTCAAATTTAGGCGAAATTTTATCTAAAAATCTACAAATGAATACCACTATTGATAAAGATAGAAACTAATACGATTCGCTTTCTGGATCATCTATAATTTTACGTGCTCAATTCTTCTAATGATTACCACGATGAGTCTACAAACTTTCAGAATTGTCCCTAATGTTGCATAGAGAATTCTCTAATGATTGCAACTTCTGATAAGAATAGAACAAACTTTTAAGACTTTGTACAGTTTACGATAGAGCTTAACTTATTATAATTATGTAATATAACAATGTTATAATTATTTCCAAATGATTACTACTACTGAAAATCGTGGAACAAACATTTAATATCTTCGGAAAATTTTAGGTTCATTCTCCTCATTACCACTGCTGCAATAATTTGTGTACAAACTTTCAGGATTATTATATGCATAGTTAGATTTCTTAAACATTTCAAACTTTACCTACAACTGGCCAAATGATAACCAGTACCGATAATGAAGACAAAAACTTTCACTATCATCCATAATTTCAGCTGCGATTTACCTGATGATTATTACTACTGTTAATGATGGTACAAATTTTCAAGAATACCAAAATTTTTCTACAAATCTCTTAATAATTATCACGCCGATTGTAAATAGAAATGAATGAAACAGAAAATCAAGATCATCCCCAACTTTAGCTACAATTCTGCCATCCTGATTTAAAAGGACAGTATCTACATTAGAGCTTAATTGTAGATTGTCTGTTTCCAAATAAGAATGGCAGCATTCACCGAATAATTAATACTATTGTAAATGACACTGATTCTAATGTATTGGTTTAAATTCACGTAATGATTACCACTTCCAAAAGTCGTGGCACAAACTTTCGCGATCACTTTGAATTTTAATTAAGTTCACCAAATGATTACCATCCTAACTCAATCGTTTTCTTTATTACTGGTAATGATGGTAAAAACTATCGGTATCATCCTAAAGTCACGGTACAATTCTTCTAGTAACTACTACCATCGATAAGGATTGTAAAATCTTTCAGAATGATCAATCATTTTATCTCTAATTTTCCTAATCATTACTGACACTGTTTATGATGGTATACAACAATTTAAGACTATCACAAATTTATCTAAAATTACCCAGATAATAACCAGTACTGACAAAGATAAAAACTATAATGATACACATTTTCAAGATCATCCCAAACTTTTGCTACAATTCTGCAAAACCATTACCACTTTTGTTAATAATGCTAATTGACGACATACACTTAAGATGATCCAAAACTTTTGCTACCACTTCTAGATATCATGGAACAAAGTTTGTTCAACAAACATTTGTAATCACTTAGAACTTTGTGTAAATTCTAATCATTCATAATAATCATTCCAAAGTTCCGGTACAATTCTTCTTATAATTACTATTATCTACAAGGATGGAAACATCTTTCAATTTGATCCACAATTTTATCTGAAATTCTTCTGATGATTTCTAGTACTGCTATAATGATGGTACAAATTTTTTTGAAGATTATCACATATTTATCTACAATTACTCTGATGATTATCAGTACTGGTAAAGATAGAAACGATAATGATACACATTTTCAAGATAATTCGAAAATTTTGTTACAATTCTACAAGATCATTACCACTATTGTTAATGATACTACTTGATGGCATAAAGATTTTGGATCCTAAAATTTGTGTTCAAATACGCACTTAATGATTAACACTGGTGCTAATTATGGTATAGACTGTCTCGATCATCTTGGATTTTAGCTACAATGATCCTAATGATTACCCTTACTAGTAATCATATAACAATCTTTCAAAGTTTTCTGAAAAACCTATCTGAATTTCTTCTAATAATTACAACTGTAGTAGTGGTTATTTTTAGATGAAATTCAGTAATAAATGGTTAAAACTTTCAAGATCGTAACAAATTTAATCTACAATTTTCCAAATTAAAATTATCAGTATTGGTAAGGATAGAAACTAATGAATCACACTTTCGAGATCATCCGAAATTGTAGCTACAATTCTCCAAATAATTACCACTACAGGTAAAAGTACAAGCTAATGATATACACTTTAAAGATCATTCTAAACTTTTGCTACGATTCTGCAAATTGTTAGCACTATTGTTAATGATTCTAACTAATGTTACAAAGTTTTAAGATCATCCTACAATTTGAGCTAAAATTCACCTAACGATTAATGTTACAAACTTTTAAGATCATCTTTCAATTGGAGCTAAAATTCGCCTAACGATTAACACTACTAGAAATCATGCTACAATGTTTCAAGATCATCTGATAATCGTATCCGAAATTCTCCTAATGATCACCACCACTAGTAATCATGCTACAAAGTTTTAAGATCAAGATCACAAAGTTTCAATTCTTCTGCAATTTTTCTAATAATTACCACTAACCTGTATAATGATGGAACAAACTTTCAAGGTCATTCTAAAATTATCTTTCTATTTTCCAACTGATAACTGTAATCATAGTACGAACTTTCCAAATTGGTCCGTTTCAGCTAAAATTCTCCTGATTACCTACCAAACTACTGTATTTAATATTTTTTTCATCAATGTTGCAAACGTTTAACGCCGTTGAGGGTAGATGGCTTATCATTAAGTAGAACACATAAAGCTTACTTAGATTATGAAATGACCTGGCAAATAAATTTACAATGTCAAAAGGGTCACTTCGGTCATAGTCTCTTTAATCTATAGTGTCAAGTATTCAAGGGGTATTATTAGTCGAGTGAAAATTTGACATGCTGCCAATAATGCTCCAAATTTAGGTGCTATGCAGCTCCATAAAATAGTCGTAGCGCCGACGGTTCAAAACATGTTCTTCGTTTTAATCCTTTCAAGTGTGGAATTAGGATAATTGCTACACATAAACACCTAATGCTATACAGCAAACTCTCATTAAAATTTGTTCTTTCAAGGTGATCTTTGTTCGTGGAACTGACAAAATTCTTTCACAGCACTGAAAATTTCTTAAAAGTTTATTACATGTTTGCTTACAACTTTTTTATATATTTAAATGCAAAGATTAGAAATAATTGTGATAATCTTAAAAACTTTGTACCATCATTATAATAAACAGTACTCATAGTAGTAATCATCAGGAGTATTACAGATAAAATTGTGGATGAACTTAAAAGATTTTTTTTTATTTTTCCTTGTAGATAGTAGAAATTATAAGAAGTGTACCGGAACTTTGGAATGATCATTATTAATGATTAGAATTTTGATAAAATTCAAAGTGATTACAAATGTTTCTTCAACAAACTTTGTTTCATGATATCTAGAAGTGGTAGCAAAAGTTTGGGATTAACAATCTATTAAAGACTTGAGTCTTTAATAAACTGTTATGAATGTTTCGGTGTTGTGTGGGATGTATAAAATTTTGCAATGAATTGTTACCAAAATATGGGTCCAAAATTTTTGTTATATCAATTTGATGTACTTTGGCTTTTTAGTTTATTTGACACTTCAAAGAAATCTATGTCGTAATTGTTTCATATCCGCAACATCTGAATTTTGATAGATAATAATTTATGGTTTGAAACATTGTAATTACCCTAAAGGAAGAATACAACATCGAGTCAATCTGCATAGCTAAAAATGCTAAATGTTGAAAGGAAATAATTTTTTTCCTGCTAGTGACAAAAATATGTCTAAAGAATTCGAAGTTCTTCTTGTGTTTGCACACACATGGTCGAAGAAAAGGAATAAATACGAATGTATGAAAAGAATGTGTATGAAAGTATTTAAGATGTATCATCGCAGTATGTGGACCTTGTATGAACATGAACGACGTTCATTTCTTGTAGCGTGAACGTGGCTGCAGGTCTGGTTTGCCGGTCGCTTGGTCACGCTTCAGAGCCGACCTCACTTCTTCTGTCTTCACTATTCTGCGTCTCGTTGCAGTCAACGAACTCCCTTTCTCAATACACTTTTGTATCAAAAGCGATTCATCATTTCTCAAAAATCAAACGTACATTCCTCCCACTAATGAATCCTAAGAAAATTATTTATATAATTATTTCACAAATTGTATACATTAAGATCTACATTAATTTTTCCTCTCTAATGATTGTATTGTTCTTCTTTTGTTACAGGTCAGTACAGAAAAATTCCTATTACCGCCACTTTTTGTAAGTATGTAATTTTCTTTCACGAATCTATAATTATTTCATTACTCATACAGGTGTCAAGTAGAAAAAACAAACAATAATGATGATGATGATGATGTTAATGATAATTGTTGTAATCATTAGAACAAAATGATTCGTTTTAATGAGGAAGTGCAAATTGTAATTGAAAAGAAATACTAACAATGCTATAACTTCTCTGCTACTTTTGTATAATTATACTAAGATAAAAATCTGTTATAATGTTTGCAATTCTTGGAACGAACACAATTTTTGTGCTTTGACAATTAATAAAAATATTCTTCGTGTTGAAAATCAATTCTTGGCTCTTGGCCAAAAATTCTTACAAATGACACTTTGTATTCTAGAAAAAAATATGGGTGCGTTTTTCAGTACAGAAAAAAAACATTGTAAGAAGAAAAAGCGATGACAATTCTGCGAAAGAACTTTTTTTTCTCTTTTCAACTAAAAAAAAAAGTAAAAAGAGGGTCTTTTCTGAGTTTGTACTTGAAAACCAGTGGGGAAAAATACTCCAACGGCTAAGACAAAAAAGAAAGATTGAGTATTTTGTCTCAGTCTGCAAAAATAGCGTGACGCTTATTTTTCGCCGTGAAACATAAATTCACGGCCGCGTGTCTGAACGATTGTGATACCTTCAACTGGTTCAGCACGACTTGTTTCCCCGGCTTTATCCCCCGCAATCTGACTCTCTTCTTTTGCAGTCTCAGTCTTTATAGAATCACTATAGTTAGCTCTCGACGCGTAGTAAACTATAGTTAGACTGCCGGGGAATGTGAGAAACTGGCAAGTTATTGTTACCACATCCTTTCTCGCATGACTCGAGAGAGCAAAAGTAAACAAAAGTGATCCAATCAATTTGCCTACTGGCTTCCTGCATTATTCAATTTAGGAAGACGAGGAAGAATAAGAAGAGGAAAAAAAATTTCCAATTCAGAAACTGCACGTATGTAGGAGTTTGAAATCAGGATTTCGTGATTCAGCTATTTGTCTTGTTGATGGTTTTCTTTTCTTTCTTTTCTTTTTTGTTTTTTTTATGAAAACGAAAGAAACAGTGATGATTGTCGTTCGTAAAATGGGTTTATTCCTTTTTGCTTTGAAACATTTGGAGTTGATTGTTTGATGCAGGCTTCAAAAACTGGATTTTAAGTAACTGGAACCATTTCTTTTATTTTGGGTTGATTCAAGTAATTCGAGTAATTTAAATACACTTTTGATAATCATTAGGAGAATTTTAGCTAAAATCGATAATCTCGAAAGTTTTTACCATGATTACCGTAATTATTTGGAGAATATGGAGTCAAATTTTGAACAATCTTGAAAGTTTCCTTCATCATTATACAAATAGTGTTAATTAGAAGAATTTCAACTAAAACTTGCTGATGATTTTGAAAGCTTGTTCTATCATTGTCCAGTAGTGGATAATTACTAGCAGGATTTAAGCAGCAATTTTTCGATGTTCTTCAAACTTTGTGACAAGATTACTAGTGATGGCAATCATCAGGCTAATTTCTAATAAGTTTTTCGGATTTTCTAGAAAATTTGTATCATGATTTTCAAGTATTTCAAGTAGTGTTAATCATTAAGTGAATTTTAACTCAAATTTTAGGATGATTGAAAAACTTTGTAGTAACATTAGATAGGATCATTAACAATAGTGCTCAAAATTTGCAGAATTGTAGCAAAAGTTTAGGATGATCTTTAAAGTATAAATCATTAGCTTGTACTTTTACCTGTAGTGGTAATTATTTGGAGAATTGTAACTAAAATTTCGGATGATCTCGAAAGTGTGATTCATTAGTTTCTATCCTTACCAGTAGTGATAATCATTTTATACTTTGAAAAATTGTAGATTAAATTTGTTACGATCTTGAAAGTTTTAACCATTTATTACTGAATTTCATCTAAAAATAACCACTACTACAGTTGTAATTATTAGAAGAAATTCAGATAGGTTTTTCAGAAAACTTTGAAAGATTGTTATATGATTACTAGTAAGGGTAATCATTAGGATCATTGTAGCTAAAATCCAAGATGATCGAGACAGTGTATACCATAATTAGCACAAGTGTTAATCATTAAGTGCGTATTTGAACACAAATTTTAGGATCCAAAATCTTTATGCCATCAAGTAGTATCATTAACAATAGTGGTAATGATCTTGTAGAATTGTAACAAAATTTTCGAATTATCTTGAAAATGTGTATCATTATCGTTTCTATCTTTACCAGTATTGATAATCATCAGAGTAATTGTAGATAAATATGTGATAATCTTCAAAAAAATGTATACCATCATTATAGCAGTACTAGAAATCATCAAAAGAATTACAGATAAAATAATTGATAAAATTGAAAGATGTTTCCATCCTTGTAGATAGTAGTAATTAAAAGAAGAATTGTACCGGAACTTTTGAATGATTATTATGAATGATTAGAATTTACACAAAGTTCTAAGTGATTACAAATGTTTGTTGAACAAACTTTGTTCCATGATATCTAGAAGTGGTAGCAAAAGTTTTGGATCATCTTCAGTGTATGTCGTCAATTAGCATTATTAACAATAGTGGTAATGGTTTTGCAAAATTGTAGCAAAAGTTTAGGATGATCTTGAAAATGTGTATCATTATAGTTTTTATCTTTGCCAGTACTGGAAATAATCTGGGTAATTTTAAATAAATTTGTGATAGTCTTAAATTGTTGTATACCATCATTAACAATGTGAGTAATGATTAGGAAAATTAGAGATAAAATGATTGATCATTCTGAAAGATTTTACAATCCTTATCGATGGTAGTAGTTGCTAGAAGAATTGTACCGTGACTTTAGGATGATATCGATAGTTTTTACTATCATTACCAGTAATAAAGAAAACGATTGAGTTAGGATGGTAATCATTTGGAGAACTTAATTAAAATTCAAAGTGATCGCTAAAGTTTGTGCCACGACTTTTGGAAGTGGTAATCATTAGGTGAATTTAAACCAAAACATTAGAATCAGTGTCATTTACAATAGTGGTAATTATTCGGTGAATTCTGCCATCCTTATTTAAAAACAGACAATCTACAATTAAGCTCTAATGTAGATACTGTCCTTTTAAATCAGGATGGCAGAATTGTAGCTAAAGTTGGGGATGATCTTGATTTTCTGTTTCATTCATTTCTATTTACAATCGGCGTGATAATTATTAAGAGATTTGTAGCAAAATTTTGATATTCTTGAAAATTTGTACCATCATTAACAGTAGTAATAATCATCAGGTAAATCGCAGCTGAAATTATGGATGATAGTGAAAGTTTTTGTCTTCATTATCGGTACTGGTTATCATTTGGCCAGTTGTAGGTAAAGTTTGAAATGATTAAGAAATTTAACTATGCATATAATAATCCTGAAAGTTTGTACCCAAATTATTGCAGCAGTGGTAATGAGGAGAATGAACCTAAAATTTTCCGAAGATATTAAATGTTTGTTCCACGATTTCCAGTAGTAGTAATCATTTGGAAATAATTATAACATTGTTATATTACATAATTATAATAAGTTAAACTCTATCGTAAACTGTACAAAGTCTTAAAAGTTTGTTCTATTCTTATCAGAAGTTGCAATCATTAGAGAATTCTATATGCAACATTAGGGAAAATTCTGAAAGTTTGTAGAATTATTATCATGGTAATCATTAGAAGAATTGAGCATGTAAAATTATAGATGATCCAGAAAGCGAATCGTATTAGTTTCTATCTTTATCAATAGTGGTATTCATTTGTAGAATTTCACATAAAATATCCTTCTAAATTTGAATGTTTTTACCATTATTAGGAGTAGCGATAATTGTCAGCAGAATTACAGCTAAAATTGTGGATTTTTTTTAATGTACCATCCTTACGGTATTTGATCGATGATTTCTAGTCATAATAAATTAGATGAATTAGAATTCATCTAGAATTCAAATGCTGGGATCATAAAAACTTTGTATGAATGCAGAAAATGGTAACATTTAAATCTTTACTTAATTTTCTGTAACCTTTGCAAGTAAACCTCTAATAAATTTTTAGGAATGTTGTAGTGCCGTGTGGAAAGAAATAAATTTTTTCAAAATCAGTAGATGTTGTAGGCACTGATTACGAATTTAATTTTAGAAATAAAAATTTAAAAATGTCCCTTTCAGTATGGTGGAGTTTTTCAAACTTGAATCAGATTCGTTAAATAGTTCCGTTTCTGTCAATTTTTGATTTTCAATTAAAAATTTGTGAACCAAAAATTAAAATTCCTAATTTTCGTCTCAAAATAAAAATTCTAAGTAGTAGAAAAATTGAAAAAAACTGTATGTAGAGGGTATGAAAAGAATATGAAAATTAACTTTAATAATAATAAATATTAAAAGTAAATATTAATCTCTAAATGTGTATGTAAAATTAATATTTTATTAATATTAAACCCCCATTATTGTTAAGAAGTAGAAAATTTGAATAAACACAAACACCCCGATTTTAAATGTAGGAACATGTATTTTATAGCCTTACATTTGAAAACAAAGAGCAGTCGATTAAGACGGAACTGTTCATTAAAATTTTGACACTCTAAATTATAATAACGTGGGTCGTGTCGGCATAATAACACACGTGAAATAAATTATTATATGATGGCTTTTAGTTTTGTATTCTCTCTGCGTTTTCTATTTATATCAGTGACGATATATATATAAGTGCGGTTTATAATAATCTTCCAAGATAATGTATATAAATATAATATTTTTTATCACTCTATTCACTCGATTATATTATTTCATCAAAAACACTTTTTTTCACCAAAAATTTACAATATAAATTACTGAATTATTATTATCAACAGTTTAGAATTTTTAATCAAATTAGATATGTTAGGACTAAAATTATTATTCTCTATTTTTACTTAGTCGGGCTTTGACACGCTCTATTTCTAGTCTATCGGAAAAATGAAAATAGAAACCAAAGAATGTTTCACTACTATTTTCAACCGAGTATTTTAACCTCTAGTTATTTCCTCAAGGGTCATTTTGGTTTCAAAGTGTGGTAGTAAAAATATTTCTAAAGAAAAAAATTTAAATATATTGTTTTTTTTACTTATTTCTCTCCAATTATTAATTTCTTTTTTGGGTTGTTATTTTTTATTAAGTAAAATAAGTGAAGAAATAATTTTTACAATTTTGAAGAAATTCTAAAGTTTTAAATTGACATAAGAACGTTTTTGATAAATGGGGTTCGTTTTATTATTCGGATCGATGATATATAATAAAATTGTGATAAGGAAAATTTCAAAACGAAATCGATTTCACGAAAAAATTTGCATACAATTTTGTGAGAATGTCCGTTTTTATGTTCCTGTATCTATATACAGGATGCTCTTATCAAAAAGAAACGATTTCGTATTGAACTGAAAGTTTTTGACATGCGCAAATTTTCTATAGTTGGAAATTCGAAACACCTCCACGAGGTAAAAAAGAAATGAGTCAAATCATAAAAATAAGAGGCAAGTTTGAAAATTCGGGTCAGTTGTCCGTCTCGATAGTGAGCTTTTCCTTGAATAGTATATAAAAGTTTTAAGTGCATAGCGTAAAAAAGTTGAAGGAATAATTTTCCACTCACTTCTGCTGGTAAATTTTAGTTTTTACACCAAAAAAAAAATTTGTATTATTAACCTAAAAAAAACTCTTTAATTAAAAGTCAATTTTGAATCAATTATAGGTTATACAAAAGTTTACTAAAATGAAAAAGAATTAATTCTTTAAAAAGTTTTTTAAGTTTTTTTCCTTTTTTTCCTTTTTTTAAAAACTGTTAAAACACTTTTTAATTTCATTAAACTTTCATTCATTTATTTATTAAGAAAAAATTTTTGCGGAATTTCCTTTTTTTTCCTAAGCTGATAAGAGAGCGCGTATATCAGAAAACTAATCGCGTAATTTCCATCTTTGTAATTACTTCCTTAACAACCGAGGTCAATGTATTCTTGTACACTTTTTTTTATAAGTGCCCACCATTGATCAGATTCTCTTCATTTAAAAAAAAATAAAAATAGAAAATAAATTAGAAAAACAAAGAATTATTTGTCGGTGATTTTTAATTGGAAGATTAAATTGAAAAGATTAGAATAAAAAGAACGAAATTCAATAAAAGATGTTGAAAAAAATTTTCATTCCTAATTTGTTTATCTTTAAATGGCCATTGCAAAAATAAGAAAGGAGTAGGCGAAAATTGTGATTGTTCTTCAAATAATAAAATAACATTCTCGAATTGCGATTTATTTGCCTTGGCCCAATTCGAAAAGTCTGTTAATATTATTATTGTAGCTTTTTTCTAATTTCTAATTCAATCTTCTTATCTTGAATTATTTTTTTTCTTATTTTTAGAAGCAAAACAGCTTAGAAAAAAGAAACAAAGAAAAATATAAAAAATAATAAATAAAAAATAATAAAATTTTATAAATAAAAAATAGACATTTTCTCCTATAGGGGACGAAAAAATTAAAAATCAATAGAATCGATTTGCAATCAATTATTTGAGGGTTTTTTTGGGTCACTGAATTTGAATCTGAAGAAAAATGTCAAAATTCAAAATGGCGGACGAAAAAATTAAAAATCAATAGAATTGATTCACAACAAATTATTTAGGGGTTTTTTTGGGTCACTGAATTTGAATCTGAAGAAAAATGTCAAAATTCAAAATGGCGGATTCAATATGGCGGACGAAAAAATTAAAAATCAATAGAATCGATTTGCAACCAATTATTTGGGGGGTTTTTTGGGTCACTGAATTTGAGTCTGAAGGAAAATGTCAAAATTCAAAATGGCGGATTCAATATGGCGGACGAAAAAATTAAAAATCAATTAGATTTACTTGTAACTTGTTTTTCGGTGCTTTTTTGGACCCAGATGTTTAAAAAACCTAATATTTTATACGGATCTGAAAAAATCTAAAAATTGAGTCAATAACTAATACCATCGACCATAACTTTGACCTCAAAGAAAATTCGATTTTGACCTAAATTGAAATTAGGTCAAATTAAATTCAAGCCTCGCTTTGAACCTACAGCTAAAAAGCAGGCAAATAAATTTTGAACCCAGTAAAAGCAAAATAAGAGATTAAGAATTTTCTTATAGAGTAATTACAATGTTTTATGCATGTATATAAGAAGCTAATTAGAATTTAATGTAATAGCTGCGTCCATAAAAGAATTACGTGTTAAATTATTATGCACTCCATGGTGCTTCATGTATTTAAAAGCAGGCCATTGTCTTGCTCCAAATATGGGAACCCATTGAAGAAAGTAATTTTTATGTTCACACACTGATTTACATATTATACGCAAATGGCACATGGAAGTCAAGTTTCCTAAGCTCTCACGCGCCCTTAGAACATTTGTTCGATAATGCCAAGGGTATACAGTGAATCAAGAAAGTAACGGCTTCCGGACTAGACAACTTGTTGTTCACATTCAAGTCGTATTTTATCTAATCAATTTACTGTTCAACGAAGCTATAACTATATATCAATATTTCTTTTCACTTATTTATTGGTCTTTTATGTAAGTTTTAAGATGGATTTACATCCATTTTGCAGTTTTTGCGAGTAAAATAAATAAATAAAGAGAAAAAGTTGGAAGTATCTATTTTCCAAGGGCAAAATGCTAAGATTGGAAAAATGGCCCATCGTTGGAAAAATGGCAAAAGTTACTGGGCCATTATTGGTATTGAAAAAAGACCCACTGCAGGGCCAATGATGGTATACAGATTGTCAGATGTTTTAATTTTTCAAGATTGGGCTGGATTTTGGACCAATAATGGCACTTTAATGGCACAAATTTGGTACCTTTAACGGCAAATTTTAACTGTTAGTAATGAGGCGTAGCTCCGTCTGATAATGGCACTTTAATGGCAAAAATTTTGTATCAGATGGCAAATTATAACCACCAGTAATGCGATGCAGCATGGCCCAAAAATGGCACATTATTGGCACATTAATGGCTGAAACACTCTATGATGACAAATAATGGGACGTTGCTACGCCAAAAAATGGCACATTATTGGCACATTAATGGCTAAAGTACTGTATGTTGACAAATAATGGGAAATAATGCTGCTATGGCCAATAATGGCACAATTATGGCTAAAATTATTTATGACAAATTATAAATGAAAGTAATGGGGCGTAAGTAATGGTAGCTTGGCCTAATAATTGTACCATAATAGATGAAATTTTGTATCTATGATGGAAAAATATATTAACCAACAGTGGGACGTAGCTTGGCACAATAATGGCACATTAATGTCACTAATGGCTAATATTTTGTATCTATAATAACAAATTGTACTTGCAAATAATGGGACGTAGCAACTTCTAATAATGGCAAAATAATGGCACTTTATTAGAAGTTCATTCCCCAATTTGCAGTTTTTACCAATGCAAATAATTTTGATCAAAATGGCAAAATAATGGCACTTTATTAGAAGTTCATTCCCCAATTTGCAGTTTTTACCAATGCAAATAATTTTGATCAAAATGGCAAAATAATGGCACTTTATTAGAAGTTCATTCCCCAATTTGCAGTTTTTACCAATGCAAATAATTTTGATCAAAATGGCACAATAATGGCACTTTTTTTTAAAGTTCATTCCCAAATTTGCAATTTATACCTATGCAAATAATTATGATCAAAATGGCAAAATAATGGCACGTTATAAGAAGTTCATTCTCCGATTGAGGGTCCCTATCAAAGAACCGGTTATAAGTTTTTGAGACTCAACATTCTCGACTTCTAAATAAAAAAAGGACATAAAATTTTAATTTCTTGAAAACATTTTGTATTTTTCTAAAGATAACCGAAATGTTTCTCAAAAAATTGAGTTGAAAAACAGTTGATAATTTTACTTACAGGGCAATGAATTTGAGTCTTAAAAACTTATAACTGGTTCTTTGATAGGGACCCTCAATTTGCAATTTACACCTTTGCCAATAATTTTGATAAAAATGGCACAATAATGGCACTTTGCAAGAAATTCACTCTCCAATTTGCAATTTATACCTACGCAAATAATTTTACGTCGAAATAAATAAAATAGCAAAATTTTGGGCAAAAGAGAAAAGAAGAGATTGTATAGACGTACCAAATGGACGCGATAATCAAGAGTGATTAGAGCTACAGTCAAGGCCATATATCTGTGGTATAATGTCAGTTTGTAAGTAATACTTCCGGCAGGCAAAATGGTGACGTGAAAGAATGTGAGACCTGGGGGTCACGCTCCACTGTGATTCATTTATAATTGGATACATGTACGACCCACGTATGATGCTCATCGCAATACACACACAATTCACGTACATACAATTTAAGATGACCTGCAAAAACTCCTCCTCGTTTTTTTTTGATACAATCTTTCACCACAGGATCACATTTATATACATCCTATATATGGAAAAGTTTAAAAGTCAAAAGTTCAAAGAAACGCGACGAGTGTTGTCTAAAGAAGGATTATTGTTTGGACATCATATTGAAAATTATATGGGTCCATACAGATTCCCATAGTTTTATGGGTTCCACATAGGTCCCCATAGTTTTATGGGTTCCACATAGATCCCCATATTTTTATGGGTTCCACATAGATCCCCATATTTTTATGGGTTCCACATAGGTCCCCATAGTTTTATGGGTTCCACATAGATCCCCATATTTTTATGGGTTCCATTAGTTACTCTCATATTTATGGGTTCCAGGCATATTCCCATATCTTTATGGGTACCATGTGGATTCCCATATGTATATGGGTTCCCATAAAAACCCATATAGATACCGGAAAACTAGTGCCCGTTTATCATCAAACACTTAAAATTTTGATAAAAATGATATGGGTTCCATATAGGTTCCCATATCTTTATGGATTCCACAAAGATTACCATACCTTTATAGGTTCCATGTAGCTACTCTTATCTACATGTGTTCCAGGTAGATTCCAATATATTTATGGGTACCATGTAGATTCTATATCTATATGGGTTCCCATAAAAATCCCATATAGATACTAGAAAAATTAGGACCCGCTTATTATCAAACGCTTAAGATTTTAATAATTAAATTTTTAAAGTTAAATATTTTCAAGAGTCTGTATCTTGCACCCAGTTATCAGTACATACTTAATTTTTCAAAATTTTATTCTGGTAATTACTAGAACAAAATATCTAACTTTAAAATTCAAGTTCTAAAATAAAGTTAGTGATAATAACTTGGTAACTAGTTTTAGTTTCATATAAAAAAAACCCAAATAAAAGAATCCAAATAAAAAACCCTTTGGGAACCCATAGGGGGAAACATCGAAAACTATATGGGATCCCATCTCTAAACACCGTATTATTTCATATTCCTAAGAAAACTCACATGGGTTCACATTGAGATCTGTATGGGTTCTTATATATAAGAATCCCTAGAGATTCCTAGGTAAATAACTAAGTGCATTTTTGGGGGGTTTTAATTGTCACTGATCAAGAATCTGAAGTCGCATTTTTTATATTTTCAAAATTCAAAATGGCGAATCCAATATGGTGGCCTTATTTTTTAAATTGATCATATTCATTTGAAACTTGTTGTTTGGGGGTTTTAGGGGTCGCTAATTTCGAGTTTAAAGTCAGATTTTCCAAATTTTTGAAATATATTAGAATATAAGAATTTACAATTAGGAATACCAAGAAATTCACAACTACCAAACTTCATATTAATCAAATAAATTTTAAGGAATTTGTCGTCTAAAATACTTCAGCCTTTTTTTTAATTAAATTCATATTAGTAATCAGCAACCTCAAAAATCCTCCAAATAACAAGTTTTGAGTGAATTTGATTAACTTTAAAAAAATCGTTCGCCATATTGGATCCACCATTTTGAATTTTTTAAATCTGACTTCATATTCGTATTTAGCGACTCCAAAAACCGCCGAGTATCGAATTTCAAGTAAATTTGATTAATTTTAAAAAATCGTCCGCCATATTGGATCCGCCATTTTGATTTTTCAAAAACTGACTCAGCGATGTTAGGGTTTTTAAGATAATTACAAAAAAAACTACTCAAAACTATGAATTAAAGTAAATTTGGATTCGGATTAAGTGCGAAAAAATACATAAAATTACACTAGTATAATGTTTCGGTCTAAAAAAAATTTTTTGTCGTAGAAATTTACCAAAAAAAACTTCGATTTGTGACCAATTAGACTGCTAGCGCCTTAACTCAATTTTTAATTTCTTATTCTAGAATTTTAAAAAATAATCAACTTCCGTTTATTATACTGCCGTTAATATCCATAAAACTGCAGTACACAAAAGTGCCATAAAAATGATAATTCTTGCTACAAATTTGAAGGGAAACACTCCATTGACCTATATTTAGAACGTGCGCATATTAAATAGTTAATGCCACTTTGAGGAAGTAATTAAATTGTTAATTGCTCACAGTGGGAAAGTAAATTTCCAAAAGGAACGAACACGATACAAATGTAAACAAAAATGTTATAAAAACGTTGAATAAGAATATTATCCAAATTGTCGCATCATTTATTACCCTTTTTTATTTTCTCCTCTCTCATAAATCCACATCTTTATTTTAAATTCCCTAATTTTCCTCTCTTCAAATTTCCACACAAAAAAAAAAAACTAAAAAGAAACGAAAATGTCATCTAAACTAAAAAGAGCCGAAAATGTCATCTAAACTTTACTATTTTTAGTATCGTGGGTGTGAAAGCAATTCAAAAATAGTTTTTCAGAGACTTGTGTCTTGTATTTTTGAATCGTCTCGTCTAGTAATTTCAAAGAGCAATGAACAAGAGTTTGCGCGGGCTTTGACATATAAGACTGGACTGAATTTACCGAGATTGATGTGTGTGTGAGTGTGTAAGTATAAGCGAAAGGTTTGGATTATTTAAAAGCTCGTCTTTGCCGTGAAGGGAAACCCTTTTTTTCCGTAAACAGCCGAGGCACGTCTTCCATTCGTTGAATGGGAACCTTCATGAGATTGGCGAGGGCAATGCACCTTTGCAGTTTGCCCCTGGCGCGCCAAGAAAGTCAAGTGTAAATTCTTAAACGATTTTTTTTTCTTTCTTTTTCTAAAAGAAGGTGTTTTTTCTACCAATTCAGCCCTCAAGGCTGGTCTACTTCCTTTCTAGGTTTACTGACCGCGTCATCTTTTCTCTCGTCTACTGACCTTGGACACTGTCTTGTTGGTTGCAAAATCTTTAGAAAACTTTGCGAAAATGTTGGAGAATAATTCTTTGGTTGGGTAGCATTTGGATTAATTCAGATGATGCTGAAGGAAAGAATTATTTTTTAACATTTATGTAAAGTTTGTTAAGGATTTTTACTTGACAAATATCATTTGAATTAATCCAGATGGTAGAGAACGAAAATATTGTTTTTGGATCAATCCAGATGGTACAGACTCAAAAAAAAATATTTCCTACATTTTTGAAAAGTTTTGTTAAGGTTTTTACTTGATCCAAATGGTACAAAAGGAAAGAATTATTTTTAATATTTTTGAAAAGTATTGTGAAGGTTTTTACTTGAAAATAATCATCAGAATTAATCCAGATAGTACAGAACCGAAAAGTTGTTTTTTGGATCAATTCAGATGGTACAGAACCAAAGAATTATTTTTCACATTTTTTAAAAGATTTGTAAAGGTTTTTGCTGGAAAAAAATCATCTGAATTAATACAGATGGTACAAAAGCAAAGAATTGTTTTGTTGGATCAATCCAGACGGTACAGAACCAAAGGATTGTTTTACACATTTTCGAAAAGTTTTGTAAAGATTTTTGCTTGAAAAAGATCGTCTAGATTAATTTAGATGGTATAGAACCAAAGGATTATTTTTGATATTTTTGAAAAGCTTTGTTAGGATTTTTACTTGAAAAAAAATCATCAGAATTAATCCAGATGGTACAGAACCGAAGAGTTGTTTTTTTGGATCAATCCAGATGGTACAGAACCGAAAAGTTGTTTTTTGGATCAATTCAAATGGTACAGAACCAAAGAATTATTTTTTACATTTTTGAAAAGATTTGTAAAGGTTTTTGCTGGAAAAAAATCATCTGAATTAATACAGATGGTACAGAACCAAAAAATTGTTTTGTTGGATCAATCCGGATGGTACAAAACCAAAGAACTATTGTTCACATTTTCAAAAAGTTTTGTAAAGATTTCAGCTTAAAGAAGATCATCTAGATTAATTCAGATGGTACAGAACCAAAGGATTATTTTCCACATTTTTGAAAAGTTTTGTAATGATTATTACTTGATCCAGATGATACAGAACCAACGAATTATTTTCCACATTTTTGTAAAGTTTTGTAAAAACTTTTGCTTGAAAAAGATCATTTGGATCAATTCAGACGGTACAGAATCAAGTAATTATTTTCCACACTTTTAAAAAGTTTTGTTAAGGTTTTTGCTTGAAAAAAAAATCATCAGAATTAATACAGATGGTACAAAACCGAAGAGTTGTTTTTTGGATTAATCCAGATGGTACAGAACAAAAGAATGATTTTTCACATTTTTGAAAAGTTTTGTAAAGGATTTTGGTGGAATAAAATCATCTGAATTAATACAGATGGTACAGAAGCGAAGAATTGTCTTTTTGGATCAATCCAGATGGTACAGAACCAAAGAACTGTTTACCACATTTTCGAAAAGTTGTGTAAAGATTTTTGCTTGTAAAAGATCATCTGGATTAATTCAGATGGTACAGAACGAAAGAATTATTGTCGACATTTTTGAAATGTTTTGTAAATGTTTCACTTGAAAAACAATCATATAGAAGAAAAGAATTTTTTTTTTATGTAACAGAACTGGAGTGTTTTTTCCTTCTAGATTGGAATTAATATTCGGTTTGCCTAAAACAATAGTTAGGGTAAGCTTTTCACTATTAGGGATAAGGCCACAAGTATTTAAATTCCAAAATAGAATTCCGTTCTACTTCCAAGAGACGATGATTTTTAGAGACAGTCTTTTATTTTTACCTATGATGACATTGACAGCGAAGTAATTCGACTTATGAACGTGGAGAGTATGATTGACTACTTGTATTTGTGTACACACTAAATAAACGATCTATGTTCCTGGAATATTCTATTTGCTTCTAAAAGCATTTCTGGGTCAACGCTTGTTTGAAAAATTATTACGAGCTTCTAGGAAAAGTTTCATTAACCATCCAAAGTGTTGTTACTTGTTCGTAATAAGGTTTATTTCACCCAGAAGAAGGAGTAATTAAATCTGTAAATACAGAAAGCTTTATTATTCCAAATTACTGTTTAGCAAGTTAACTTAAATATAAAGTTAAATTTTATTCATTTTATTTTAAGTATTAATTAATTTATCTTAAGTATTCATTTTAAAAAAATTTGAAAACAGTTTTCTGTTTTAAATGTGTTTACTTTTGTTTAAATGTGTTCAGAAGAAGACGAAGAAAAGTTGTTATTCGATATGCGGGAAATCCACGAGGAATCTGATGACAGCAATAAGAATATTATTATGACTGAAGAATGAGACGATGAGTCAGGAGTGAGAAACTGTACATTGTTATCAATTCACGCTGGCTAGAAAAGATATGGAAAATAATAAATTTGAGTAGATTTCGTAATTACAAGTCGCAGTAACGGAAGAGGAAGACTAGACCCAGTCATCATACGGCGCCAGAATGTCTGCTACTCAAATCGCCTTTTAACGACAAACACCTATAGTTGCGTCAAGTGATCTCAAACTGAGATTATTTTCTCTAACTCTTCGAATTGCTTGTGCTCCACTTTGAAAGTTAGGTTCAAATTCTCGCATCATTTCTGTAATCGTATAAATCTTTGTCCGCAGAAAATTTCAATAATAGATTGGATGAAAAAAAATTTTAATTCAAATACCACGTCTCGTGCTACTGTAATTAAAATCAAAAATGAAGATTTACAAAAATTCCAGATTACTGATTTTGCAGCCACTTCTAATTGTCGAAATTAAACGAAGACATTGATAAAACAATTAAGGCAATTAAAATAAATATTTCTCGACTCTTTTATTGATTAAAACATATGAATAACGGAATGAATTTTTCTTTGCGGCTTTCATGACAGACACACACACACGGACACATAAGAGCGACTCGAAGGCGGGCGGAAATAATTGGAGAACCCTTTTAAAGATTAAAAAAAAACGAAACATTCAAGTATTCTTGACATAAAGCAAGCGAACTTTAAACTGTTTAAAAATAAACCCTTTGTAAACGTTTCATGAGAAAAATTAAATCTACATTTGTGATTAAAGACAAAGTTTTTCCATACATACTGTTTCAAAGTTTTTAATTTGAAAATTTTGTTTCTCTTGATATCAAATTTTCCGCATTTGTAATTGTTTGAAAATTCTTGAAAATTCTTGAAAATTTACCAAAATGGGAATTAGAAAACTTTTCTTTTGGATGTAATTATATACGATTTTAAAGTTAGATAAAAGTCAAGAAACGAAGGATGAAATTTTTCGGAAAAAACTGTTTGATTCAAAGATTGGGATTTATTTTTAGTAACTTGGAAGATTATTGATAATGATTTTTGCACGTGTGCGACTGATATAGTTGACATTTAATGATAAAAGATTCAAGGGCCTAACGAGTATTCGAGTGTATGTATATATGAATTGAGACTATAACGGTATCTTTTTCTCGACTTGTATATAAATAATCTAAAGCACAACATTAAATTATGGCAATGGCCGTATAATTATTATTATCGCAAACTTTTCATTTTACGGAATTGCATTCCCAACGGGGCAAATATTTCTTTCGAATCATGCGTTAATAATTTAATTGCAGATAATAAATTGTCAATTTATAATATTTATTCCATCCATTAGGAGTTTAATGCAAATTAAATTTTCAATTCATTCCCAAAATATATGTTTATCATATCGTCAGCAATTTATAAATACTTGAAATTAAATTTTCGAATTTTATTATTATCGCAGTGTTCAATAAATATTTGTATATAATACGTTATTTTTTTAATGGAGAAATATTTTGTGTTTCTAAAAATACTTTCTATTTTCCAGTACATTGCCAAAAAAGATTTCGTGTTGTTAAATAATTTTCCTCGAATTTCATTTTGAAGCTCTGCACTAACTTTGTTGAATATGTGCGATTGAAAAGTAGGTCACCCAACAAAACCGTCGGAAGTAATGGTGTGTTGTTTAGACTGATAAATAAGTATTTTTTATTTCGCGAGGAAATCAACAAATTGTGGGTTTTGACATTTCATATATGCTAATGGTCAGACAAACAAACGGTCATAGGATTTGACTCGTAAAAATAAACTTTTCAACATTTTTTAGCAAATTGGTGATTATTTTTAATAATTGCATATAGAAAAAATTTTATTTAAATTTAAACTAATATTATTTAAGTTATATAAAAGTATATTTGTCTCAGAGCCAAGTAGATTATCCAGAACCCCTGTTTATGAATCTGGTGTTTAAATTTAAAAATTCAAAATGGCGGATCCAATATGGCGGACTGATATTTTTTAATTTCACGGATTTACATCAAGATTAGTATCTTAGCATTTTTGAGGTCACTGATTACGAATTTGACATTAGGTTTTCAAAATTAAAAATGTCGAATCGAAAAAATTTTTATTTTGATTAGTTTTTGTAAAACTTAATATTTAGAGTTTTCTGGGGATGGCTAATAACGAATTTAATGCAAAATTTTCAAATTTAAAAATGGCAAATCCCTATGTCAGGCAGAAATTTTTTAATTTCTTGGATTTTAATCATAGTTTGGTATCTAAAGGTTTCTGTAGTCACTGATTATAAATCTTATTTTAGATTTTCAAAATTCAAAATGGCGGATCCAATATGTCAGGCCAAATTTTTAAATTTGATGAATTTTTATACAACTTTATATTTAGGAGTTTTCGAGGTCGGCGATTACGAATCTAACGTCAGAGTTTCAAAATTAAAAATATCGGAACAAAAATTGTAAATTTTATGTATTCTTAAAAAAACTTGATATCTAGGAGACTCCTAGGTCGCCAATTACTCAAATAATGCACGCTAAGAAAAGTTCTACTAATGTAGAGATAACAATCACTATAATAGCTATAAGTTTCACTGATTTGGCTCCATCGATAATCCATTTTCGCTGATCCAGCGAAAATGATATTTCTTGCTTTACCTTTTGAAAACAACATAACCTCAAAATAACACTTGAATGAAAACATTTTTAAATTAATGTTCAAAGCGTATATTCAAATTCTATTAATTAAATTTTTTATATTATAACCAATAAAATGTAAAATTAGTAAATTAATACGTATTTAGAGGTAATAAATGTAAATTTGACATTTGTGATTCTAGAGAAATTTCTATGAGAATGGTAAACTGTCAAATATTTCCAATATGGCTGACCAGTGAAATTCATTTTCTCTATATCAGAGAAACAGTTTGACTAATGCATTGGAAATCATTCACTGAATTAGTTGAATAGATTCTTTATGTTATTTATTTTCGAAATTAGCTGTTCCCCACAGTAAAAATTTTTTTCCGTGTGTCAGATTTTCAAAATTAAAAATGTCGGATCCAATATGGCGTATTGGAAATTTTCAATTTTGAAGTATTTTGTTAAATTTTTGTATTGAGGGACGGAAGATTAAAAAATAACGGATTTTGGTATGAATTGTTATCAAGGGATCTTTGGAGTCGCTCATTTCGAAAATATACAGAGTTTTTAGAAATTCAAAATGGCGGATACAACATGGATATCATAGTTTGGTATTTAAGGGCTTTTGAGGTCACTGATTACAAATTTGATGTTAGATTTTCAAAATTCAAGAAAACAGCTTTAATAAGGTTGAAAAAATCTTAAAATTTTATGGATTTCCATAAAATTTCGATATGCTTCTACCAAATTGAAAATCTATCTTAAAAATCATAATCAGCGGCCCAAAATGTCCCTAGGCAGAAAGTTTTATAAAAATATATTAAATAAAAAAGTTTCTGTCCGACATATTTTATCCGACATTTTGAATTTTGAAAATTAAACATCAGATTTGTATTCAGCGGCTACGTAAGCTCCTAAATACGAATTTTCGGAAAATTAGATTGAATAAAGGACGTGAAAGGAATAAATAATGTTCAATATCATAATACCTCAAACGAAATGATTAATAATATAATTAGTTTTTAAAGTTTCATCAATCCTCGCTCTAATAGAATTGAGAACTGCTGATAAAAAGGAATTTGGAAGAAATATTTGCGGTATGCTGATGTTGAAAATAAATTACAATCAAAAACAGTTCGTTTCTTGCTATCAGAAGTCACCTTGACCCAAAAAGTACCTTGAGATAAGAAATCCGTCTAGTAGTTCGCTACTTTAAATAAAAGAGACGCAACTGCATTCATTCGATATCTATGTTAGGTTTTGTAGTTTTTTACCATTTATCAAAATTTTTTCCCGTAAAATTAGCAAAATTTTTCTCTATCTGATTGTTTAATTAGCGCACCTCTATTAACTCTGAGGAAGTTAACAAATTCTATGTCGATACAGTAAAGAGAAAGTTTTATTTAGGACATAAAAGGTACCCTAATTTAAGATGCAACATTTTTAAGACAGCTTTCGCTTAATTTCAAATTATATTTTTTTTTCTAAATTTAAAGATCCAAGCATGTTGATTATCAGCGCTAAATGTGCTAAATTTAAGACAATCATTATGTTAAAATATCTATAATACTTTACACTATTTTTGCATTAAACATATTATTCATAAAGATTTCTAAATATTTATTATTACATGTAATAAAATTTGACAGTTTGAGGTTAAGTATTTTGTTTTTATTATTGTCAGCGCTCGGACTATTCTATGGACAGTTTCGAAACTAATTTATCGGTAGTGTTCGACTGTTGGTAAAGAAAATTCAATATTCAAACGTTTCTGAAAATGAGGGACAATAGAATTATTCCCATTATTCCAATGTAAAATCTTGCATATTTACAACGTCAAAAAAATTTTTCAATTTTATAATTTTAATCAAAGAACCTATATATTTATTTTATTAAAACAAAAAAAAACATTAAAAAAAGATGTGAAAAGGGGCGCATGATTCTTAATGATAGAACGTCCAAGCGCCCATCCTGCCGGAAGGATGTTCCGAAAAAAAGGCTTTTAAAAAAACAGAATTCAATTTTTCTTTTTCGAAACTTCTTGGGATTAAAGTAGAGGAAAAGACGAAAAAATCCATATATTTGACTTTTTAAAATAATAATATTAAACCATTTTTCAAAGCCCTCAAACTTGCTGCTAATAAAAAGTTAAAAAAAAGCATTTTTTCGTAAATTTAATGTAAAACCCACAAAAATCAATATATTTTGGCCGGTCTAGTCTCTTTTTATTCAGAAACGTTCAAAGAATGAAACCTATTTGTTTAATTTAAAAAAATTTCATTTTTAATGTTAATCAGCAAAATTGCGGCCAATTGAATAAAAACTCTCTTCAAAGTTTCTTTATAAAATTAATATGGAAGCAGATAAATACAAAAACGAATATATCGTTGGAAAGGTAATGAAACAAGCTTTCCAATGATGTAAATATCAAATTTTTAAATTAATATGTCTAGGCTTGGTAGCCTTTCAAACAAAGCGAAAAGCATCCTGCCGGCAGGACCGGGTTCCATCATTTTGTGACTAAAAATTATATGAATTTTTGGAAAATTCAACTTCTTTAAGCCACCCTGCTCTTCGGTTTGAACTTACAAGCTCGACATTTACATGCGCTGAAAGCTTGTTTCATCACCTTTCCAACGATATATTTTACTTTTTGTTTATGTTAATCCATGTTAGTTTTATTTAGCGATTTCGGACGGACTCACCTGAGTCTTTTTGGTCCTGCCGGAAGGACGTTGGACGTTCTATCATTAAATATGACGTTTCTAAGATTTGAAGGTTATGTCACATGAGAATTCGAATAAATGCGTTTTATGTCACTTGATAAGTCGAGTAAATGAACATTATGACAAATAAAATTTCGATAAATGAAATTTATGTAACATAATATTTCGAAGGTTTAAAAATTATGTCAAATGGCAATTCGGAGGATTAATAATCATGAAAAATAGTCATTCGATAAAACAAAATTTATGTCAAAGAATTTTTCGACATATTAAAAATTATATTAAAAAACAATTCGACTATTTAAATATTAGGATAAAAAATAATTCGATAAATTAAAAATTATGTTATATGAAATTTCGAAATCTGAAAATTATGCGAAATGAAGTTTCGATGATAAAAATTTCCATGCTTTGTATATTAGGAAATTGAAATTTGGGGAATAATCATGCGCCCCTGTTGGGAACACGAAAATTATGATGTAATGTAAAATATAATTAGGATACAAAAGAAACATGAAAATTAGTAACTTATTAATAAGGAACACTCTAAATCTGAATCAGTGAAAATTTTGACTGATTTCAATCAGTGGCCCAGTTTTCTTTAATTCATCAGTGAAATTTCACTGACAATCAGTAGTTTTTACTGATTCTCAGTGAAATTCTACTGATGAATTAAAGAAAACTGGGCCACTGATTTGAAATCAGTGAAATTTTCACTGATTCAGATTTAGAGTGAATATTGTTAATTTCAAGTGTACAGATGAAGTTTGTATTTTTTTGAGGTTATGTGTTGTTGCGATGTTGCCACATTTTCATGTGTTTTTATTATTACTTTGAAAACTAAAATTGAAATAATTATTTATTCATTAAATCTGTGGTAGAGTTTCTTTAAACTTTCCAAGTTTTAACTTTTTGACATTGTCTATCTGTACACAAAATTACAGAATTTTCTCTCATTTCCTTCATACTTTTTTTCTAAGATTTATCTAAGCTTGTAATAAGAGCCCGCATGTTAAATTGCAAATTTATTTTATTTTTTTAAGAAAAAAAGTGGTAAAAAATTCAGAAAAAATCACATGTTTCTAAAATAATCTAAGGAACAAACTGTCAAATTTTTAGAAGTTTCTATCTTAAATTCTGCGAATCATTTAGAAATTCATTATGGAGATTTTTGTATTATTGACCCACCCGTTGAAAGCACCACTTTCCTCATGGGCGAAAGTACTAAAATACAGTTCTTGAAAGTGCTTTACCTTGCGATAACACATTATTAGAGTAATCAAGGTCGCATTTGTGCGGATGGAACAAGAGTAGATTTAGAACCATTCTATTTCTTTGTCTAACGTGCATGTCATGAATAAATATAAGTTTCTCTACATTTATCTCTAAAACAGCATTTGCATTGGCTGCATATATATTTGTATTCGCTATTAACAGAAATGCGATAAAGGTGTTGCTTGCAAATGTGGTGAAGTATTGATTACGCGAAACTCGACATGCAAGATGCACGCATTTCATTTCCCTCCCCTAGAGGCAAAATATTATAGAAAACCTGCAAATGTAATTAGAATTTTAATAATAGAGTCTGGATTTTTTGTCTCTCTATTTCTTAAATTCGTATAGTGAATAACGTCGTACCCATAATAATCCAAGCTTTTAATTATTTCCAAATCATCATTTTTGAAAAAAATTAATTTTTAATTCTGCTGAAAATCATTTTTTTTCTATTGAAAAATAAAAGAAGAATTATGTTTTTAATTATTTTTGTTTATTTATGTTTTTTCTTCAGTTTTCTGCTTTTTATTATTTTATCCACTGAATATTCCAAGAGTGGTCAATTTTACAACTTCTACAGTCATAGACAGTAGTTTAAATTAAATTCACTTCCGACAAAAGTGAACAAAACAATGATTTTGTTGTCTATAAATAACAATTACGAATTTTCCGTTCGAATTTGAACCAGATGATTTATTGGGACGAGTCATTCTAAAATTAAATTCTAAAACGAATTCTATCTTCATGTAGAAATAAAAAAAGTTAATAAAGAAAAAATTTTCTATAAGAAAAAAAACTATTTGTGAAATGAATAAAATTGCAAAAATACTGCCGCTGAATCGATGTTTTATATGTTTCATGTGAAGTTAATAATTGTGCGCCTGTATGAATAAGGAAAGTTCTCTCTCTCTCTCAACCCTCAAAGTCACCCCAGACTCTGTGGCGCCCCACGCAAAGAACCTTTAACCACTAATCGGCGAAATACCCAACCAAAAACTCCCTTTCAAGTTTGAACTAATTGTAAAGGGAAAATAGAGTACCCGAATGAATGACAAAACAATTTCTTTGTTTTCAGCTGCATTTAATCGTTTGTTAAAATGAATTAATTAAATTGTTCAGCATGAATTATTCAGTTTACCCAAAAATGTTTTGTGGGAATAAGTAACGTGTTAAATTCACAATATATGTTTAGAACAATTAGTTTTCTGTAAGCTTTAGATATTATCATTTAGAGAAAATTATTTTAAGTAACTTCTCAGTACATTTATTTTAAAGAAAAGTAAATTTCTTGAATCATGTTAATTAATCCTCAAAATTAACAAAATTTTGAATTCAAAAAGAAGATAAAAATTTTTTTGACTTTAAAAATAATAATCGTAATAATAACCGTAAGTTTTAAACATTTAACTCTTGGCCCTTCAAAAAAAAAAAAGAAATTTAAAAAAAAAGTGGTACAATAGTGCTCGTCTTCAAAAATCAAAATGGCGGATTCAATATGGCGGACGAAACACAGTGGGGCCTAATATACTTATTGTGTCAAAATCAATCTAGAGGTCACAATTTTCAATCAAAATGAGCAATTTTTTAAAAATCTTGGTTAATAAATTTTCTATCGATTCATAATGCCGATTTTTTAAATTTTTGTTTCTTAATATTGATTTATTTATTTATTAGTAACAAAGTATGAAAAAATCGATATTTTGCTGTAAAATAAAGTTTTTAAGATTTAACAATTTTTTAAATACATACACCCAGAGAAAATTATTATTTAATGATAGAACGTCCAAGCGCCCATCCTGCCGGAAGGATGTTCCGAAAAAAAGGCTTTTAAAAAAAGAGAATTCAATTTTTCTTTTTCGAAACTTCTTGGGATTAAAGTAGACGAAAAGACGAAAAAATCCATATATTTGACTTTTTAAAATAATAATATTAAACCATTTTTCAAAGCCCTCAAACTTGCTGCTTATAAAAAGTAAAAAAAAACATTTTTTCGTAAATTTAATGTAAAACCCACAAAAATCAATATATTTTGGCCGGTCTAGTCTCTTTTTCTTCAGAAACGTTCAAAGAATGAAACCTATTTGTTTAATTTAAAAAAATTTCATTTTTAATGTTAATCAGCAAAATTGCGGCCAATTGAATAAAAACTCTCTTCAAATTTTCTTTATAAAATGAATATGGAAGCAGATAAATACAAAAACGAATATATCGTTGGAAAGGTAATGAAACAAGCTTTCCAATGATGTAAATATCAAATTTCTAAATTTATATGCCTAGGCTTGGTAGCCTTTCAAACAAAGCGAAAAGCATCCTGCCGGCAGGACCGGGTTCCATCATTTTGTGACTAAAAATTATATGAATTTTTGGAAAATTCAACTTCTTTAAGCTACCCTGCTCTTCGGTTTGAACTTACAAGCTCGACATTTACATGCGCTGAAAGCTTGTTTCATCACCTTTCCAACCATATATATTACTTTTTGTTTATGTCAATCCATGTTAGTTTTATTCAGCGATTTCGGACGGACTCACCTGAGTCTTTTTGGTCCTGCCGGAAGGACGTTGGACGTTCTATCATTAAACCAAATATATTTTATTTGACTTAAATAAACGTATATTTGTCTCAGAACCAACTAGACTTTTTATTTGTTTTAAATAAAATTTATATTTGATATAAATAAAACATATATTTGAGTTAAATAAAATTTTATTTCAACTAAATAAAATTTATTTAAAACAAATAAAAAGTCTAGTTGGTTCTGAGACAAATATACAATTTCTCTGGGTGTAAGAAATCATATTATGCTGTTCCTGAAGAAAAAATTTTTTGTATAATTACTTTTTTATTAAATAATCAATAAATTAATTAATTAACTTTTAAAAACAGGACATAATCAAAAAAAATTAGTTGGTAGTATTTTTTTGAGTTTTTTACGCGAAATTTAATGAGTAAATTAACATATAAACATTATCAGTATTAATTTCACAAATTTTTAAATTGTTTAGACATTTTTTTATTGTTAATTGTAGATTTTTTTGGAATTAGATCTTCAGTTTTTTGTATTAATCTAATTCAATAATAGTTTAAATAATAACATTTAATTTGTATTTAAAAATTGTTTTAAAAAAATAAATTTTTAATTAAAATCGAAAAGAGGTAAATTAATGCTAATAATTTCAATGAAATCAAATTTTTAATAAACATATAGTTTAAAAAACATAATTTCCTTAAAAAAATTTATAATTTATAATATTGTATCTTTCAATTTATACCCTATTTATATTTTATATTTTTATTTTATATTAAATAATAATTTATATTTATTAAAAATTTAATTTCATCAGCTAACAGAATTTAAATTTTTTTTTACATATTTAAACATTTTACGCTAAAGATAATAAAAAATATTTAAATATAAATACAAGAATAAAGCGTTATGTGTAAATATTTAACAACTGTTTAAAAAATTTAATTAGGTTTTTTGTTAAATTTTATTTCAAAAAATTGAAATTTTGATTTTTATTCAATCCTAATTTGTAAATTTTACTCTCATTAAATTATCCAGTATGGAATAAAAAAATGTACAAATTAAAAAAAATTATTATTTAAGCCACTTCAATTTTTTTAAAATAACAAAAATAATTTGTTTAAACAATTTTGAAATTAGTAATATGGAAGTCCTTTTAAATTTTTTTTCATATTCTTACAATTTAATGTAATTTTTTTAGAAATCAAGGTAAAATGTAAAGTATTATCTTAATTCTACAAAAAGTTGAAAATATTAATAATATGTTTAAATAATTATAAAAATTACCATTTGCAAGCCATATTTTTTATGTAAATTCATTTGAATAGAAAAATCATAAAGATTCAAAAATAAATAAAAATTTTAAACTAAAAAAAGATTAACAAAAACATAATTAAATTGTTTAAACAATTGTTAAATATTTACATAATACCCTTTATTATTATAATGATTTCCTGCGTGAAATGTTAAAAAATGTAAAAAATTAGAATTTCGTTGGTTGATGTTACAAAAAATTTACAATTAATAATAAAAAATTGTTTAAACAAATTTAAAATTTATGAAATAAATACTGAATGTTTATATATTAATTACGTATTAAATTTCAGGTAACGAACTCAAATAAATTTACTACAACTTGAATTTTTTCAATTATGTTTTTTTTTAAAAGTTAATTATTTAATGAATTGTTTATTCAATAAAAATGTGTTTAAAAAATTGTTCACTTCAGAAATATACTAAAATATGATTTTTAATGTACTTAAAAATTTTCTAAATGCCAAAAAGTTTATTTTATAGAAACATTTCGATTTGTTCATACTTTGTTATAAACAAATAAGTAGAAATAAACAAAAAATTTAAAAAAATCGGCATCGTGGTATCGATAGAGAATTTAGTACCGAAGATCTAAAAATTTTTTTTGTTCATTTCATTTAAATATTGTATCCTCTAGAGTAAATTTTGACACAAATAGCACATTTGGCTCCACTGTGATAAAAGTTTAAAAAATTAACGGATTTCGATGTGAATTGGTATCAAAGATTTCTTGAGCTCGATGATTACGAATATGAACTTATTTTTCCAAAAATTCTTGTTCTTTGGAGTCGCTGATTTCGAAAATAGACAGTTTTTCAAAATTCAAAATGGCGGATACAAAATGGCAGACGAGGGTTTAAAAAATTTACGGATGTAAAGTTCAAAGAATCCGCAAACGGATTTCCTAAATTTTCTTATGCAGAAAAAAGGGTCGATTGACTATTACTTAAACAGGATTCGCAAAATGTGACTGAATTAAGATAAGATTCAAGTTTGCAAGTTGAAAAGTCGCTGATTCATAAATCGTTTATTTAATTCTTGAAACCAGTGGATGTGTATCTACGCAATACGCCTACACATTTATGATAATGAAAAAAGTTGAATGAATGTCTTTATATTATTTCAGCAAATATTGCTCTTTGAGCAAAAATGTAAATATTTTTTCTTCATATCTATTTTTAGCACTTTTTATAAAATATTCCCGCCACACATATTGTTTTCAGTTAATATATCTATTTTTCAACTTTCTAATTTACATTTTCTAATTTATAAACTTTGTCTACAACTAACGATAGACTGACTATTTTTTTATTACTTTTTCTAATCGTGTAAAGTTTACTGTATTGATTAACTCTGTCATAATTGTTTTCACGAATCGTGAAGTTAACAGCAAATAGATAGCTAATTGAATTAATTAACTGAAAAAAGGTTTATTATGATTGAAAATTAACGAGATGAAATCTGTTAATTAATGATGAATCACGTCAGTCAATCGTGTCAATAAAATACAGTTAATCAATATGAAAGTAAGAGGCAGTGGATTAGATGAAGTGGAGGGATACATTGAACTGATTATGTCAAAGATGCAATTAACTTTTTAGCTCGCTTTTTAGCACATGTTTCTCGACAGTAGGCGATAAATATTACTTAATCGCGCACAAATGCATGTGTTGTTTGTCTGTGTACACACACGTGTATATAGTTAGAATTTATCACTCATTGAATTTCTACTCCTTGAACCACTTTATATACCGTTACCATCCAGCAGTAACATCTATAACATATTTGCATCGCTTATTATTCGCATTATCGTTGCACGTGAACGATTGAATGGAAGTGCTTTTATCTTTTGGAATCAGTAAGCGTATCTGTTTATTGATAGTGGGTACACAGTTGGAAAAGTATTTCTTGTAATCTACAAGGTTAACATTTTCAGTGAGGAATGCTTAAATGTGTATTAGAATAAAATTTGTAAAAAGAACTGATGACTTAAGAAAAGGAACAAAATTACTACATGAGATAGAATACTAAAAAAATTTAACGGAATCGATTTAGTGGATTTTGAGAAATATTGGGTACCTCTTCCTTCTTGGCGCCTTTAGGATAGGTCCCTGTGTGGCTATTGACATAATCCTTTGTTCCTTCGAGTTTTCTTGATGTTTATTCAGAAGAAAGACTTTCTTTCTTTCTACAATAATTTGGCGAAAAGTTCGCAAGATATCAGTTGTGGGTATGATGATCCAGGTATGATGACGTGCCCTGTCAATTATTGTCCAGAATACTCCAATTAAATTCGACTTTCGCTAAAACCGATTATACTCACGGGAGGTTTTCTACAACTTCGATCTCCTCTGGAGAGTAAATCCATTAGACTGATAATCCAGGAAAATGCGAATATTTCTAATTTTGAAGTCGTTCTGTAGCCGTATTAGCTCTATTCCTTCAATTCGTAGCCTGACATGCTTCGAGGAGCTACTGCGGAAGATGCCATTGTCGTGTTCTTAACGATAAATCATGGGATGAATTCTAGACTAGTTCAGTAAAGTAAGAAACCGACAATTCAGTTTTTACTATAATACCCAAAATCCGTGTAAAATTATTATCAACTTGTTTCCTTTCAAAAAGGTCGAAAACCTACCTGCATTAACTAACACCTACCTCGAATATATATAGGTGCATCACTTTCCTTTAAAGCAGAGAACTCCTGCATGGATTTCTTTCCACCTCTAGATATATTTTTGGGTCAAGGTGAAATCAATAATCCGGATATTGCTCCAATAATCTTCCCTAGGCATGAATATCATGCGGTATCCTGCTATCTATCCTATATTAATAAAGAAACTATTAATAATATTAGGAACTTATTATTACCAGTATTATAATTGTATCATCATCATCATCATTACTATCATCATTATTATCATCATTACTATCATCATTATTATAATCATTATTATCATCATTACTATCATCATTATTATAATCATTATTATCATCATTACTATCATCATTATTATAATCATTATTATCATCATTACTATCATCATTATTATAATCATTATTATCATCATCATTATCTAAAAATTGTTTTCCTGATACAATTATTCTTTGACTGATTCTATTAAAAACTATTGTATGTAATAACATTTATTAACCATAAACTAATAAATAATTTTTTTTTACAGAGTGATCCAAGCACAGAGTTTCTACGGGCAGCTAGAGCAGGAGAACTCGAGAAAGTTTTAGAATTTTTAGAATCCGGTGTGGATATCAATACTTCTAATGCTGTGAGTATTTTTCATCCTTAAATTTTTTTAAATATTTATTCAACAATTTTCTTTCTCTTTCGTGTTTGAAAATATTTCAAAAATACTCTAAAACATGATTTAACGGAAGAAGAAGTATTTAAGTATATTTTAAGTAGAAGAAACATTTACGATCTTAACATTTCCCAGACTGTTTGACATTTTCTCAATTTATTTTCACAAAATTGTCAGATGACATTTCGCTTAATTCCTTGAGTTCTGTTCTTTTCTTTATTTTTTTAAATGTACAACGTTGTTTGAGGATGTCTCCTTGTTACTAATCAAAGCTGCCTTTTTAAGAAAAGAACTAGGTCGCGCTTTATGCTCTACAAGAAAGAAATTTTTTTTATGAGCACGAGGTACATTCTTAAAAGTTATGTAGGATTTACTACTGGATTAAAAGTCCATTAAAGACAGTTTTATAGTCACCATCTGGTTTTTCTTTCGTTCAACGAGAACTTTTTCTCATAATGTTTTTTTATATATTGGAAAATTCTTCAATCCCTTATGTGACATTTACTTCTTATAGATTTTATTTCAATTTGTTTTTTATTTACAAGGTCTAAGATTTTTTAGATACATATCTACTTTTTTGGAATATAGTTTAGGAGACTAATAAATTATGCTTTTTTCAGAATGGACTGAACGCACTGCATTTGGCTTCAAAAGACGGTCACATAGAAATTGTTAAAGAATTATTGTCTAGAGGTGCCCGTGTTGATGCTGCGACAAAAAAAGGAAATACTGCATTGCACATTGCTTCCCTTGGTAAGTAATTAAAATTTTCTGATAGAGATGATTCATAATACTGAAGATACTGAAGATTAATTTAATGTGTGTCTATATTCTCTGCTTTCGTATTACAATCTGAATATTTTACAACAAAAAGTTTCAATGTAATAAATTCCAAGAGTTTCGGAATAATAACAGAGATGTATTTTGCATTTTCAGCGGGTCAAGAGGAAGTGGTACGATATTTGGTGGAGCAA
Source organism: Leptopilina drosophilae (assembly GCA_032873175.1). Lineage (NCBI taxonomy): Eukaryota > Metazoa > Arthropoda > Insecta > Hymenoptera > Figitidae > Leptopilina > Leptopilina drosophilae. The sequence continues at coordinate 3,607,410 of CM065482.1, forward strand.
GGTGCTTCAGTTAATGTACAGTCTCAAAATGGATTCACCCCCTTATATATGGCTGCCCAGGAAAACCACGACTCTGTTGTTAAATTCCTACTTAGCACGGGAGCCAGCCAGAGTCTTGCCACCGAGGTAAACTTTAATTAAAATTTTGATTCTTCCAACAATGAATTGCTGACAGTTATTTAGAATTAGAAATAAGGATTAGTCTCAGGGATATTCTTTTTGGGACCTGCTTGGAACATTGGTTAATATCGGTTTGACTTTTTCTGTCAAGTCGGTCTCATCGTTTGTATCTGTTTCTAAAACTTCATCTTTGATTGGATTCTGTTTGGAGAACACTTTATGATAAGTATATAGCATGGTGACGGTAACCAACGATTGTTAGCGGCTAAAATCCTAAAACCTACAGATTAGTTACTTATTTAAGAATAATTGTAGATGAGTTCCATAATGACTTTTACAAAAATGATATACTTTCTTTGTCATTTAAACTCTAAGTAACATATTGCACTTTTGTTTTATGTGCTTTTCATATAATAAAAGATGAAGAAGATTACCTCTTGCTAAGTTATGTATTTAGCTTACTATATTATTAATTTTACTATCCTGTAACTCCATACCGAAAAATTTAGCGATTACACTGGGAGAGTTATAGTAACATTAAAATCTTTATAGAATCTAATTTGGAAACCACCACAAATTAGATAATGTAGAACCCTCTGTACCACACTAAAAAGGCTTTTACGACTGGAATATATCTTAATCCTCGGAACAACCCGTCGGATTTAGTATTCGTCGATGGAATTCCTTAGGCATTAATCTCGGGGATCCCTTTTGCTATATACCAACGATATATTTGATTTCGTAAATCGGTAATAAAAGTATTTAGACAAATGTCATAGAGATCAATATTATTGTGATACTGATTCGCTTCTCCAGACTATCTAGCAATATCAGAGTTTTCCATATAATTAATTCTTCATAAAGCTTATATAAGCACTGGCTTATAATTTTGACTTCTGGCAAATCTTCGAGAAACAGCAAAATTAAGTTAAATTAAAATAGATTACTCCTCGTTTATTAGATTAAAAAAGCTAACATCTTGCTGTTTTCTGCTGATACTTTCCAGAGCTTTCTAGACAATTTCTTTTTCTGTAAGGTCCTTGTTCTGGTCGATCCACTAAAAACCATTCCTGTCTTATTCTGGGACCCTTGATACACTTTTGGTTCTACCGTCAAGCCTTGAACTTCGCAAGTGGTGGTTTCCTTGTCCTGCTTCTTAACTTGTCAGGAATCTGCTCAAGCAATGTGGGAGCGAAGGCGGAAGGAAAAGCTAAATATTTTCTCCCCTCACATCCACATATAGTTGACCTTTGAATTTCCTCCGGTCAACCTCGTCTTCCGTCTCTATCTTTTGCACCCATTATTTTAATAATGAAGAATTCAATATGCCTCCAGGATCTTATGTTTTGAACCATAGTAGACACCTTGTTATCGACGTTGATTTCAAAGCTAATTGCCGCAAACATTAATTCTGTCATTGTTCCATTGCCTGCAATGAAAGAGAGTATGCTCCGCGTCACCTAGTCGCATTTTGCTTCTTTTAATCTTGAATCTATGAAGGTACTATCAGAAAAATTCGTCACCTAACAATATTTGGGTCAGGAAGTAGCTGACTTCTCCGTGCTTTCTTCTAACCAAGTGGCAAGTTTGGTGATGTCCACTTTTCTTTAGGATCCCTATCCCATCTTTCATGCCATCCTTCAAGAAACCTCCAACTATTCTCTTTGTAAATAACCACTTTGAGGAGATTTCTACAATTTGACTATTCATTAATGGCTCCAGTGTTGAGAGTTAGTTAAATAGTTTAAAAAACAATCAAGAAGTTTTAATATTTAAACTTAGCGCTAGTTTTATTTGGAATTAATAAGTATTTAATTTTTCTGCAGGATGGTTTTACCCCATTGGCTGTTTCAATGCAACAAGGACACGAAAAAGTTGTAACCGTTCTACTGGAGAGTGATACCCGAGGTAAAGTGCGACTGCCGGCACTTCACATTGCGGCCAAGAAAGATGACTGCAAGGCAGCTGCGCTGCTTTTACAGGTACTGTCTTTTGTTACAAATATTTTCTTCATTATCATCCGCACTGCTCAGTTGTATGTTCCTCTTGGTCATATAGCTTAAAAATATCCAACGATATAGCTCCGTATCAATAAATACATTTCAAATCTAGATTTTTCTAACAAACTTTTTCTTAACTTAAACTTTTTTGTAACAGAGTCACCACAATCCTGACGTAACATCGAAAAGTGGTTTCACACCCCTTCACATTGCATCACATTACGGAAATGATAGAATAGCATTTTTTCTATATGAGAAAGGAGCCGATGTCAATTTCGCTGCGAAGGTAATCATTTAATTTCCTTAACTTTAAATGCTTCTTCAAAAATGACATCTTAATGTTTCATTTTTATTTCCCAGCACAATATCACCCCGTTGCATGTAGCAGCGAAATGGGGCAAAGTCAAATTGGTTAACTTCCTGATAAGCAAAGGTGCAAACATCCAGGCCAAAACGAGGGATGGTCTTACACCTCTACATTGTGCGGCAAGATCAGGACATCATGAAGTCATAGACATACTTATAGAAAAAGGAGCGCCTATTGGTTCTAAAACTAAGGCAAGTGGAAAAACAAAACTCTCGACAATTTTTGTTTAAAAAATAGTTTCTCATGAGATACTTAATGTTTTGAAATAGAATGGACTTACACCTCTGCATATGGCTTCACAAGGAGATCATGTAGACGCTGCGAGGATTTTACTCTATCATAGGGCACCTGTTGACGAAGTGACGATGGATTATTTAACGGCGTTACATGTTGCCTCTCATTGTGGTCACGATCGAGTGGCAAAGCTTCTTCTTGACAGAAATGCAGATCCTAACGCAAGAGCACTCAACGGCTTCACACCTCTTCACATTGCTTGTAAAAAGAATAGACTCAAAATTGTTGAATTGCTTATTAAGCACAAAGCCAGCATTGAAAATACGACAGAGGTTTGTTTCTGATGTTATTCTATTGTTATAAATTTTGAGGCAAAGTACTTTTTTATTGGTTTAACTTTCATTGTAAAAGCAACTATCAAACATCGAGAAATCGGATGATTGACATTTAGTTATCAATTATTGTTTAAATTAACATTGACTGTTTGTGCTAACGAGTAGAAGTTTATAAAAACTATGCAATGGCACGTGGATTAAATTGGCACAGGATGATTTCTCTTTAATATTGTCATCTATTTACATTTCTTGAACTTGGAGTCAGTAGAACAAATATTAGTTTACTCTTCGGTCAATTCACTCCACAACTAAAAATAAACTCGTAACATAATCTAATAGTTTAATTAAACTCGTCAGGTCTTATTCATTACTGCCTTGAGATCTTGAGCCCTTCTCCTTCCTCAGAGGTTCTTCTTATTTTTCTTTCTTACTTGAATTTGAAGTTCCCTTGTTCCAGTCATCAACAAGATGTATAACTCGTCGACCTAACGCTTGTATTTTTAATGACGTATTAAGTATTGGAGTCTTGGGTCCCTTGGTACTCTGCCGGGTACCCGCCCGAATTGATAAAGCAACTCACCACGGCCAGGTCTCCGAAGAGCCTGTTCCTCAGCATGCGAGGTTTCAACCACTGCCAAGGTCGGAACTGGAAAAACGCTTCTGCTGCAAAAACATTCATTTTAGAACATTCTAAACCTAAGAAGACTTCAACCAAACACAACATTATTACCACTGCTAGATCTGCATCTATAACTACCATCTCTAAGTCAGTTTTTACCAAGACGCCAACTCTTTCATTCTCCTTAATCCTCGACTGACCCAATACCCAGATCAATGAAAGTTTATTTACTGAACCCAACTCACCCAGTACGCTATGGCAATCCCAAATAAGGTTTTCTATTGTGCTACCACGTAGATAGAACATTGTAATTAAACAAAGCAAGTTAGGATATTTATCCAAAATGTTCCGAAACGACCAGCTGAAACATCTTCACTCAAATGACGGAATGTAAACCAACCTGAAATTGTTGCGTCTGACTTCGTTTTTCAAAAAAAGCACACATTGTCTCAAAGAAATGTTAGATTATCTTTAAGTCGTCCAGTAATTTATATTTCTGAAACTACATTATCGATTAAGTAAACTATTAACCATCTTTCAGTCTGGACTGTCGCCCTTACACGTTGCCAGTTTTATGGGTAGTATGAACATCGTGATTCTTCTACTCCAGCACGAAGCTTGCCCTGACGTTCGAACAATTAGAGGAGAAACGCCGCTTCATCTCGCAGCCAGAGCGAGTCAGACTGACATCATTAGGATACTTTTAAGAAATTCAGCACAAGTTGACGCAAGAGCGAGGGTAAGTTCAGAAATTTGAAACAAAACTTTAGAAGCATTGAATTCAGTACCTAACATATCAACTTTTTTCAGGAGGAGCAAACGCCCCTTCATGTCGCCTCTAGATTAGGAAACGTAGACATTGTAATGCTATTGCGAAAACACGGAGCTGATGTAGACGCCACGACGAAAGATCTCTACACGCCTTTGCATATTGCCGCTAAAGAGGGCCAGGAAGAGGTAATTTGAAATGATCCAATATACTCTGAAGCAATTTTTACGACTTTGGATAATTAACTTTTCTTCTTGCAGGTTGCTGCTGTTTTATTAGACAACAGAGCCTCGTTGACAGCCACTACTAAAAAAGGATTTACTCCCCTACACCTTGCAGCTAAGTACGGCAACATTACAGTTGCTCGGCTTTTGTTGCAGAAAAACGCACCAATCGATGCTCAGGGAAAGGTTCGTCTTTTGTTTTAATAATACACATTGCCATAAAGTTTAATAGAAACTAAGGATCAGTTTATTATTCTTTTATTAAAAAGTCCACAATAAAGTCTTGATAAACCCTAGTGTTTAAGAATTTAGCGACCAAGCATAAAAAACAGGATTACCTGGTAGTAACTAATTCCCCAAGAAGCTTAAGAACAACGAATTGACAAATTTTTTTCGCATACTGCAGAATGGAGTCACGCCTTTACATGTAGCATCACATTACGATCATCAAAATGTAGCGCTACTCTTACTCGAAAAGGGTGCCTCGCCTCATGCAATGGCCAAGAATGGTCACTCACCGCTCCACATTGCCGCTCGCAAGAATCAGGTAACCAGACTATATTAAAACTACAAGAAATGGATATATTATAGAGTAGTTGAATTCTTGTATTGTCAGGGTAAACGTTTTTAGGTCGATTAACAATAAATTAAATTATTATCCTCAGATGGACATAGCGACGACTTTATTAGAATATGGAGCGAAAGCAAATGCTGAATCGAAATGTGGATTTACTCCTCTTCATTTGAGCGCCGAAGAGGGTCACACGGACATGTCAACATTGCTCATTGAACACAAAGCTGACACCAATCATAAAGCAAAAGTAAGGAACACAATTTTAATCCACTTTTATTAACTTTGTTAATCAATAAAATGAAACTTTTTAAATACAAGGTTTTGTAATTTTCATGTTAATCTTTCTTTTAGAATGGATTGGCTCCGCTACACTTGTGCGCACAAAATGACAAAGTCAACGTAGCTTCGATTCTCGTAAAGAATGGAGCTCAAGTCGACGTCGTAACTAAGGTTCGTATTTTTAATTATGTTACCTAAAATGTTTTCCAGATATCAGTTTTAAATTTTAGGTCAACCATGATTTATTGGTGGGAGTCTGATGCAAGTTATGGACCCTTCTCGTGATTCTGGTCACGGTAGATTCAGGGGAAATATAGTGGATAAACTAGTTAAACTAAATACACCAGTATATGGGAACAATTTATTCGGCCTGAGACTCCAAATGATGTTTCTGACAAATGTTAGAACCTAGATTTCAAACAGCGGTTGACTGCAAAGCATCAGAAGAAATCGTTTGCAATTAGGAGCTGCAAGCAAGTTTAAACACTTTTGGGAGTTACTATGAATCCCAAGAGAATTGCAAAGTTCCGCAAACTTAATAGAGAAGAGGCGAAAATCATAAACAAGACTGTATCTGGTTATTTGTCTTATAGGGATTCATTTGTTGTGTAAAGGATTGTGAGAATATAGGAGTGACTGGGGAACTTAAGGAAATCTTCTTTGATTAAAATAATTTTCTCAGGACGAGTGTAGCAGAGAATCTTCCTGTAAAGGCACCGGTCTTCTGTCATCTTGAGTCCTTGCATGCAAGAAGAAGTAATTCTGAAGCAAGCAAGGAAATCAGAGACGTTTTTTCTTTGCGTGGTCTTTGGATTTGTGGTTTTGCTTAATTGTAGATAAAGTACTGTTTGTACATGTTTGTTCCGAAAGGGAGGAAGGAATCTATGCTCCGTTTGGAGCCAGACGGTTCTTATAACTCCATTTAATGGATTAAACAAATTCCCGCTGTATATCGTTGTTCAAACATTTGTTCAACGAGACGTAGAGATCTACTTTGGGATTTTTCGTCTACCGATGTCCACACGACCATCTCGCTGGATACTATGACAAACTCCTAGCGGTCCTCTTCACCACTGCGTCAAAGCATTTATAAACTTGGTCCCCTATCTTTTCTAAAGCTTTATTGAAAACAATTTCTTGCTTCTATTCCACTTAGACTTTTTCGTTTTATTTCAATATCAAACGTAATTGCTCTATGGTCACTGATAGTTTAGGTATCATTGACCTTCCAGTTAGCACAATTGTGGATATTTCCTAGAGTTAATATTTGCATCTACTTATCCCTCACTAACTTTATGTTTAATTATGTATAGGTCGTTTTGGGTAATTGAATACCACTAGCCTCTTGTGAGCAATAGTCTTCTATTAATTACTCCTGTAATATCTTGTCCAGGTCCTCAGAATTGATTAGGGCTGGAGCTAATATTATCGGTTATAACGATTCCCTCTACACATCTAAATGATGGAACATTATCTAGGTCCTTTATGAATTATCAAGTCTCTAAACTTAATTGAAAACATCTACTAGCAATATGAAGGAATGGGTAGACTTTTTGGATGCACTAGCTGACTTGTTCCATGATAATTTTTTGTGTTTGACAGTAACTAAGGTGGTCTCTGTCATCCGATAGTCCGAATGTAACCAGGTTTTTATAAAAGCAGATGATTCTACTATATTGTCTTGCAAAAAATGAAGATTTCCATGTTAGTAATTTCATAAATATAATATCTATGTTACGGTGACGTGACAGTTGTCACTGATAATAAATTCCAGCGAAAAAAGTAGTAGATAGTCATTGAACTCCTAATGGATCTCGGTGTTAATTAAATTACCAAGGAATGTGTAACAAACATTCTAATTACGTACGTGCTCTACATCAGGTCAGGTACACTTTTTTTTCTGGTTCAGAGTGGATTTAGTTTATCAATCTGAATTGTGGGATCATTTGTCTCTCCTACAAAACGTCAGTTCAAGAATGATGAGCGATTTGAAACATAAGTTTAATTAAGTGGTTTATCAAAATTGTTGGAGTGTCTCAAGTGCTAATGCTTTATTTCATAATTCCTTGACAGGCTGGCTATACACCGTTACATGTTGCATCTCACTACGGACAAGCAGCAATGGTGCGATTCCTCTTAAGATCGGGAGCTGATGTTGATTGCAGTACGAATGCCGGATACACGCCTCTACATCATGCTGCTCAACAGGGCCACACACTGATCATTAATTTACTTCTCGAAAGCAAAGCCAATCCAAATGCAGTTTCAAATGTATGTCTTGTATTATTTGAGATATAAATTCATCACTGCAATTATGATTTTTATTTACAATTCATGATCTTTATTTTTAAGTATGGACACACGGCTTTGGATGTAGCAAACAAAATGGGCTATATTAGTGTAATAGAAACATTGAAAGTCGTGACCGAGACGACAATAACGACAACTCACACAGTCACAATCGAGGAGAAATATAGAGTTCAAGCTCCTGAATCGATGCAGGAAACATTTATGAGTGACAGTGAAGATGAGGGTGGTAAGTTCTGAATTTAGAAACATTTCTAACTTTCATATGAATGATATTTTATATATTTTAAATTCTGCTTCCTTTTATTTCTAGAGTATACAATTTTCGTTTTTTGAATTCTATTTTTGAAAAATCGGAATGTTTAATTTTGGAATTTAGGTACTTTACTTATATTAATCTTGCCATAGAATTATTTTTATTTCACCGTTTGGAAATTTTTGAAAATTTCTCCATTGACCTAGAATTTAATTTTGAAATAGAAACATTTAGCAGAGGAAATAAAAATAAAGAAATTATTTTTGCAGATATTTGAATTTGCATGAGCAATTTATGCATGAACAGGCATGAGACTTTTTTCCCTTTTGTTATTGGCTAACGAGAAAAAATTGCCTTGCATTATTTATTCCTGATGTTGAATATCCCCTTCCCCCTGCCAATATTACAAAAATATAGACTGCGTCATCGAAAAGAATGACGTTTTGTAAAATCAAGAGGTGACGGTTAGTTGGATGTTCGGAAAAAAAATGAAAAAAAACACCCGATAATTGATTCAAGCCGAATGGGAATAGTCATTAAATCTTCTTGATTTAATTGTGTTCTGTAAATAGCGATGTTCTCAAAGTTCCGTGTATACACTTGAAAAAAGAAAAAATTGGACAGTGTCGCGATTTATGATTTGCTTGTTCTTTTTTTGAATTTTGCATATTCCTTTCGCAAGCGCATGTGTTTAGCACATTTTTCACTGGGTTGTCGAAGAAAAAAATGTTTGAGTAACCTTTGTGGAAGTTGAGGAACTGATGATAAAAAAAAGTTTGTGATTAGAAATATTTGCTAATAAATTTCCAGTTTCTTTTAAATTTTAAAATTGGTTTTTGTCAACCTCATTGAATCTTCCACTGAGTTAGTTACACGAGTGAAGTGATGAAAAAAAGTAATAAGTATGATAATTGCTTTTTCTGTAAGAATAAAGAATCGATTTGCATCCAGTGGGCAAAGAGTACAATTACTTATGCAGAATACTGTGTGGATAATTTTTGATTAAATGGATAGTTTATCGTTAGCAAATTATGATAACGGGTGATTGCAGATAATGTTAGTAATAAATATTTTGACAATAATAGAACAACGGAAAAATTTATTGCGTCTGGATGTCTGCGAAGCTTTAGATATCATGTTCAATAAATTTTATTTACTATATAGCAATCTTTCACGTTTGAGCAAAAATAGAGGTAGCTTTTTGATATTTGGGTTTGGTTCTGTTGTAAAAAAGTCAGACCATGTCCTGAGAGTGCACGTATTAGTCGTGTTCGTTAGGATAGATCATCAGATCAACTCCAGACTATCTATCTTCGGCAAATTACAGAAGACCGTACAGTTCTCAAGTAAATTCTGTTTCGATAAAACCAAATGATTGTTCACGCCATTTTATCATGTTAGTTTATTTAAAGAACCCAGACATCATTCAGCAAGTAAATTCCTAGCAAATAAAAACCCTAACATTATGGAATACACATATCTTTGGGTTGACAACCATGAACATCTAGGTATCTAGGAATCTTTCAAGCAGTTCCTTCAGAGAATTCGATTTTCTTATTTGATAAACGTATCTCCAGGTTGTCGCTAATGAATTCCTAGACTTCTTGGATATCTTTAGAGAATTTTCGATTTTTATGCAATAATCACATCTCCTGGTTTACACCAACAAGCACTTGGATATCTAGGAGACTTTTGGACGGCCTTTTTATGGAGTTTTGTTTTAATTCAAATAAACGTATCTTTCGGTTGATGATCATTAATACCAAGCTTTCTAGAAGTCCTTTAGACATCAGTCCTTCAGGGAGTTTTAGTTACTTATTAGATAAACGAATTTTCTGGTTATCGCTAATGAATTCCTAGGTGTTTAGGTGATTTTTTGTACATCTTCTTCAAGGGAATTGTTGATTTCTATCAAATAATCATATCTCTCAGTTGACACTACGAAAAATTAAGATATCTAAGTATGATTTGAACTCCTTTTTATGGAATTTGGTCCCCATCGAAAAATTGTATCTTTAGGTTGCCATGAAGGTAGATGTCATGGATACCAAGTTGTCTAGAAATATTTTGGATATGTTCTACATTTTTTTAAATAAACAGACGTATCTGCAGGCTGACGCTGATACCTAGGTGTCTAACTGTCTTTTGGACATCTTCTTCAGGGTATTTTTATTTCAATCAAATAATTGTATCTCCTAGTTGCTTAACGATTCGTTTTATTCAGTCATGACAAACAAAATACGATGAAAGAGTTAAACATCGACAGATATTTAAGTTTTTCGAAAATTAGATTACTGCATAAGAACAACTAGAGTGTTGACATGAAAGATATGTTTTCGCTAATAATATCGATTACTCACACTCTCGAATTGGCTAATTTTTGTGAACTAATTTTAACATTCAATAACACTTGTTGACTTTTTAATAATAATTCGAGCATACATTAAATTATTTACTAAGACGACGTTCGATCCAAAAGTGATCAGACAAAGACCTGTCGAATCGAACTAATTAAAATGGGATCAAAACTCTCCTTCTGTGATAATATTCCATCAAATTTTAATCCTCTAACGCCTAATTGTACAAAATTTTGTTCTACAGTTTCAAGTTTTTTTTATCAATTTTCAATTTTTTTTATTACTATATAAAATGACGGAAAAACTTCAAATGTTGTAAATAAAAATATCTTTCACTACAAGGTGTGAAGAAAATCAAAAATTAAATGTCAAGTCCAAAATGGAGATTGTGGTTCAAATTTATTTGCAAAATTTGAACGTGAAGTATGAAATTCTTAAAAGTAAATAGATTACTTAAAACTTGTTACTCAGGGGTCTTTGGTGTCATTGATTAGAAATTTGTGGTCAAATTTGCAAAATTCAAAATGGCGGATCCAATATGGAGGATGCATTTTTTAAAAACTCATTGGAATTGGTAGAAACTCGTTACTCGGGGGTTTTTGGGGTCGCTGATTACAAATTTTAGGTTAAATATTCAAAATTCAAAATGGCGGATCTAATGTGGCCAACAGATTTCTAAAAACTTCTTTCATTCGTCAGAAACTCGTTACTCGGGGGTTTTTGGTATTGCTGATTACAAATTTTAGGTTAAATTTTCAAATTTCAAAATGGCGGATCCAATATGACGGATGCATTTTTTAAAAATTCATTAGATTTGACTGAAACTTGTTACTCGGGGATTTTTGGGGCCGCTGATTAGTAATTTGTGGTCAAATTCTCAAAATTCAAAATGGCGGATCTAATATAGTGGATGATTTTTTTAAAAACGCATTAGATTTAGCTGCAACTTGTTACTCGGGGTTTTTGAGGTCGTTGATTACAAAACTAAAGTTTAATTTTTAAAATTTATAATGGCGGGTGTATTTTTTAAAAACTTATTGGATTTGGTAGAAACTCGTTACTCGGGGGTTTTTGAGGTCGCTAAATACAAATTTTAGGTTAAATATTCAAAATTCAAAATGGCGGATCTAATATGGCCAACAGATTTTTAAAAACTTTTGTCATTCGTCAGAAAATCGTCACTCGGGGGTTTTTGGTGTTGCTGATTGCAAATTTTAGGTTAAATTTTAAAATTAAAAAATGGCGGATCCAATATGGCGGATGCATTTTTTAAGAATTCATTGGATTTGGCTGAAACTTGTTACTCAAGGGTTTTTGGGGTCGCTGATTACTAATTTGTGGTCAAATTTTTAAAATTCAAAATGGCGGATTCAATATGGCAGAAGAATTTTTTAAAAACTCATTGAATTTCGCTAAAACTTGTTACTCTGAGGTTTATGGGGTCGCTGATTTCGAATCTGAAGTTCAATTTTCAAAATTCAAAATGGCAGATTCAATATGGCCGTTGAATTTTTAAAAACTTATTAGATACGGCCGAAACTTGTTACTCTGAGGTTTATGGGGTCGCTGATTTCGAATGTGAAGTTCAATTTTCAAAATTCAAAATGGCGGATTCAATATGGCCGACGAATTTTTAAAAACTTATCAGATACGGCCGAAACTCGTTACTCAGCGGTTTTTGGGGTCGCTGATCACAAATTTGTGGTCAAAATTTGAAAATTCTAAATGGCGGATTCAATATGGCGGATTATTTCGTAAAAGCTGTTTGGATTCGGCTGAAACTTGTTAATTACGTTATGTAGCTATTGAGAAGTTGTAAAAACATACTAAGTATTTTTGTCAAGACAACTTTTACAATTATGTGATATTTTTTATAGTGTTAATAAACAGGTAAATAATTCCGTTGCCCTATTGTTATTCAAAACTTGACATTTTGCCAATAAAAATCATCCCTTTGAGTATATTAAACGTAAATTTGTAAACTGCTATTTAAAAACCGAATTGAACTCCTTGTCCACTGTGCGTCATTAAATTTATATATATTATCCAACTGGCTGAATTTATACAGAAAGTGTTTTATGTGTAGTGTTTTTTTGGCAGCGATGTAGTGGTTGTTTATCTTCCTCTGTTTTTTTTTAATTTCATAAATTTAAAAAATTGAATGTCTAAATGTTTTTCTTTTCCTTTTTAAATGTGTATATACATATATATTATTTATATACAACCCAGTGAATAGAGAGGATTTAGAAAAGAGAATTAAAAGAAAAGAACAAAAAATAAAAAAAAAGAAAAAGAAATTCGAGGGTTTTATTGATGAAATCAAAAATATTCCTCAATGGCGTACAATGTAGGTGGTGATGAAATCGACGTGGCTGCCATGAATGTGTACGGTCAACCGCCACACGCACAACATGTGTACCTTCCTTCCTACTACCAGGGCCATATGACCTACACTCGTAAGTTCTCTATCACCGTCTCGCTCTCGTTTTTTTGTTACTCTCTCTGTGTCTCTCTCTCTCTCTCTCTCTCTCTCTCTCATCATCCTCATTACCCTTGTCCTCTTCCATTGTCGTCTATTCTTCTTCTCTTTTTTTCTATTCTTTTTTGTAAATATATATTTTAAAAAAAAACACACGCTCATTTTTGCACAAAACGTAGTGATTCTATTTCACTTGTGATGCAATCAAGTATATTTATATATTATGACTTTTCATATTATACTCTCTCACCTCCTTCACGGTCAAGATCATCATCAATTTTTTGCACCGTTTTTCGTTTCGCACTGTGTGAAAAAAATATCTACGAATGTTTTTAAACAGTTCTTTAAACAGTTCTTTAAAAGGTTCTTTAAAGATTCTGTAAAAGTTTTTTAAAGATTCTGTAAAAGTTTTTTAAAAAGTTCTATAAAGCTTCTGTAAAGGTTCTTTAAAAGTTTTTAAAAAAGTTCTATAAAGGTTCTTTAAAGGTTCTTTAAAAGTTAATTAAAGGGAGTGAATTTTAATTATTTAAAAGGTTCTGTAAAGGTTTTTTAAAAATTCATTAAAAAGTTATATAACGGTATTTAAAAGTTCTTTAAAAGTTAATTAAAGGGAGTGTATTTTAATTATTTAAAAGGTTCTATAAAGGTTCTGTGAAGGTTTTTTAAAGTTCATTAAACAGTTCTATAAAGGTTCTTTAAAAGTTCTTTAAAAGTTAATTAAAGGGAGTGTATTGTAATTATTTAAAAGGTTCTATAAAGGTTCTGTAAAGGTTTTTTAAAGTTCATTAAAAAGCTCTATAAAGGTTCTTTAAAAGTTCTTTAAAAGTTAATCAAAGGGAGTGAACTTTAATTACTTAAAAGTTCTTTAAAACTTTTTCAAATATTCTTGGAAAACATTAATTCAAAATTCCGTTTCGTAAATATTTATTTCAATAAACATTTTCATAACACACTGATTTTTTAATAAAACAATTCAGCAATTTGTAGATTTCTTAGCTATTTATATTTATATATATATATATTTCTTAGTTTTATCATTATTATACAAGTAGATAATGTGCATTTAATGGGACAAATTAATCCAATGCTGCGACTTTAGAAAAAAAAAAATTTTTTTCCTGAAATTATCTTCTATTCTCGACGTTTGTGGTATTTCTTGGAAATTATCAATCACAAAAATATAGGTGATGCGTTATTTGTCAAGTGCGAAGTTGATCCAAGCGAGGAAGGATAATTTGGTTTTGTTCATATGAAGAAGAACTTGATACATTATCTATTTATGAGATACTGAATCTAATTCACGTTACATCATTCCTTGTAGATAAATAGTGAGAATCATATCAGCGGCAATATCTCGCCTTCAACTTCGCAGTTAACCAGTAATGTAACGTATAAGCGAGTTATTTTGCTGTCATAAGAATATTGAGGAAGTAATTCCCCGTCCATTAGAGAAAAAAAGGAATTTTTATTTTTAGAAATGATACCCCAAAAAATTGTGTTTTTCGAAAAAAGAATTTTTTTCCCTTTCGGTCGCTAATGGATTTTTTCGTTTTGAGTTCGATTAATGTTTGTGAATTCGGGTGAAGTTGAAGGGAATTCTATTTTTAGTTTAATATTAATGTTTAATATTAATGTTAAATATTAAGGGAAGGAAAATCGAAAGTAGAAATTAAATTTATTTTCGAATTGAAAAAAATGAATTTAAATTTTAATCACGAAGAAATCATGGGAGGAAAAAGGGAGTAATGATAATGACGAGATCATAGTTTGTTGTGTGCTATTATTATGGATGTAAGAATTATTATCGATGAGATATGCAGTAATTCTGCTTCTCCTCGTCATTGCAATTTTGCTATACATATTACCTGTAAAAATTCGTCCTGACGTGTACGATCATCATAATCATCATTATCATCATCACTATACCATCCTTCTTTTTTTTTCTCTCTCTCTCTTCGTCTCTCCCTCTATTACCTGTTACGCAATCGACAGTGTGCAGCCTTGTTCCGCGAGTCTTATTCTCTCTCGTTAGTTCAGTGTGCGCTGGCTTCAAGCCAAATTCAAACAGTGCACCAAAATACTTTAATTTATATAACGGAATTCCAACGGTTCAGTATTTTTCTCTATAGGAAATATGTATCACTTTTTTCCCCATTTGCAAAAAAAAAAAAAAAAAAAATTCGAAAAAAAATTCAAAAAAAAATTCAAAAAGAAATTCAAAAAGAAATTTAAAAAAATGGACTTTTAATCAATTTTGAATTCTTTCGAGAGACGAAAATTCGAATCAAGCAGATATTAATTGTCATTGGAAGAAAATAAATTCGTAACATAAAAAATTAAGCGAAAATAAAAAATAATAAAAGTTCAGACACAAAAGAATAGAAATACAAAATGAAAGAAATTTTTAAACTTCCCCACTAGTTGAATTCTCTTTTTTAAACCGGAAATTTCGGAATGTCAAAACAAAAGTGACAGGCCTCTAATAAAAACTTGTTTTTTTTGTTGTTTTCTCTACCGAATAAATAATTAATTACCTTTTCCACCAAAAACAAGAAATTGTAGGGAAAAATTAAATCAATTATTTTCAAACATATGGTTTTTTTTTGAAAAATTAAAAGAAAAAGTTTTTTGCAATCGTTTTAAATTCTACGATCAATTATTTCGAAAATTACGGTTTCTTTTTGGAAAATTAAAAAAAAACGTTTTTTGCAATATTTTTAAATTCAACGATAAATCGATTATTTCAAAAATTGTTGTTTTTTTTGGAAAAAAGGTTTTTTGCAATAGTTTTAAATTCAACGATAAATCGATTATTTCGAAAATTGTGGTTTTTTTGGGGGAAAAAAGTTTTTTGCAATAGTTTTAAATTTAAGGATAAATCGATTATTTCAAAAATTGTTGTTTTTTTTGGAGAAAAAAACGTCTTTTTGCAATAGTTTGAAATTCGACGATAAAATTTGGATCGGAGCGTCCAAAGCCATTGCCTGACGGAGAATGAGAGGGACTTTGATGAGCTTTGAGGAAAAGAATAATTGATTGGAGAATTATGTGTGCATATAGTGAAAATACCAGTTTTTCATATTGGCGTTGGAGGTAGATACTATTATAAAATTGGTGATTCATGGAATGAGGTCACTTTTCTAGTCTTAGAGTCGATCTTGAAGTCGAGTTAGAACAGTTGCTGTTCCTGATCCGCCCGGTGCAAATGTAAAAACAAAACAGTTGACAAAAAAAAACAAAAAAAATTTCTTCGTAGCGCGAAAATATTTTTTTCGATTCCCTAACTTTATTCCAAGAGTCAAAAAATATTTTCCACTATTCGAACTCTCGGAATTAATTAAACTAAAAAAAAAAAAAAAAGATTTCGTAAAATCAGCCAAATTTTCAAAACATTACTTTAGGAAAAAGTGAAAAAAATTTCTTTCAAAAATGTTGTAAATTGAAATTTATAAGAATGAGTTGGAAAGAAAAGTGTTTTACTGCAAGAATAGGATACTCATTTTTCTTTTTTTGCAAAAATGGAAGAAAAAAGTGATATTTTAATAAGAGTGACATTGAAATAAAGGTGGAAGGGAATTGTTGTCATTTTATGTAACTCTGTATATATGTGAAGTGATCTTTTGTTGTGAAGTTTATTCAAAAGCACGTTTTGACACACATAAGCACAGGTGCAACCTGTTCGCCACAATTTACGCGCCAATTAGAGCAACTTACTGGTTTATTCTATTTTTTTAAATATTTTTTTGGCTTGAGGAATTTTTGTTTTTGCATTCCACGAAATATTTTTTTTTTGGTAAAACATGGCCAAGGACAAGAAGAGAAATAAGAACAAGATGCCTTGCTGCGGATGTACTCGCAACAGGAACAGCGACATTATAAGTAATTCAAATTTTGGTTTTTAGTTTTTCAATTTAGATTCTATTTTTTCCTCAAAAAAAAATTCATAGGAAAAATTCATTTTTCAATCCATTTCGGCTAATTTTGATAAATTGTTTTAATAAACAAGAAGAAGGTTTTTAAACATCTGTTGAAAATAAAGAAATACGTCTTGATCTAAATTAGTGGATAATAAACAAGAGCTCGTCGTGTAATTAGCAGTACTCCACTCCTTAATGACATATATTTAATAAGACTCATTGAACCGTTGTTATGTTTAAAATTAATAAAGTGATTAATATTCAACGGACTTTTAGCAATACGAGGGATTTGTACATAAATTAGAAAGAAAATAGTTGCGCGTCTCAAGTAGATTATAATAGACAAGGAAGTAATTGATATTCATAATGGTGTGAAAAATAGCGGTGCTGACACTCTTCAATAGATGTAGCATTGATTGACTACTTAACTTGATTTGTAACGTCAGTGACGTTACCTAAGTGACCTTTTTTCTCGTTTAGGCTTGTTTGTCTAAAAAGGCCCATCAGCAAAATTGTTAGACAATCGAGAGCAAGTGCTTTTTATCGCGTTACGTAAAATCCTCATGATCATATTTAAATTCCAGCGCGAATATTTTTTCCTTCCACTTCAGCATCTATTTTACGATTCTTTTTCATCTTCATCATTAGCACTTTTGCTGTTCAACTCCTCTTGTAGTAAATTAAACATTTATCCAGTGACAATTCAAAATGAAAAAATAGGGATTTTTTCCAAAAATTAAAAATTGAATATAAATTAGTATTCATATGGATTTTGATCAAAAGTTGTCATTCATGGTATTTAAAACCACTGATGAGAATAAAGTATTCGTAATTTTTTTTCGTAATTTTTAGCACTACAAAAAATAGAAAGGAAATATAATTTCAAGACGATAAAGTTAGTAGTTCTAATCTAAGTCTAGATTAGTGATCTATTTCCAATCTAGATCTAGATTAGTGATCTATTTCCAATCCAAATCTAGATTAGTGATCTAGTTCGAATTTAGATCTAGATTAGTAATCAAGTTCCATTGTAAATCTAGTTACAATCTAGATATAGATTAGTGATATATTTCCAAGCCAGATCTAGATTAGTGATCTAGTTCGAATTTAGATCTAGATTAGTAATCAAGTTCCATTGTAAATCTAGTTACAATCTAGATCTAGATTAGTGATATATTTCCAATCCAGATCTAGATTAGTGATCTAGTTCCAATTTAGACCTAGATCAGTGATCTAGTTCCATTGTAAATTTAGTTTCATTCCAGATCTAGATTAGTGATCTAGTTACAATCTAGATCTAGATTAGTGATCTATTTCCAATCTAGATTTAGATTAGTGATCTAGTTCCAATTGAGATCTAGATTAGTAACCAAGTTCCAATGTAAATCTAGTTACAATCTAGATCTAGATTAGTGATCTAGTTCCAATGTAAATCTAGTTACAATCTAGATCTAGATTAGTGATATGTTTCCAATCCAGATCTAGATTCGTGATCTAGTTCCAATTTAGACTTAGATCAGTGATCTAGTTCCAATATAAACCTAGTTCCATTCCAGATCTAGATTAGCGATTTAGTTTCAATCTAGATCTAGATTGGTGATCTATTTTCAATGCAAATCTAGATTAGTGATCTAGATCCATTCTATGCCTTGATATGTAATCTAGTTTCTAACCAAGCCCTAGATTGATGATCTAGCCATAAATCATATCTAGGTTTCAATCTAGGGCATACTTTCAATCCAGGTCAATATATGTTATCTAGTTTCTATCTAGTTAAGATCATCAGATCGATAACCTAGTTTCGAATTTAGTTCTATATTGAATATCTAGCACTATTCTATTTCATATAGACCTGGGTCTAGATTGACAGTTTAATTCCAGTATTGAGAGGTCTACATCCGTATTTTATTTTATAACAAAACTCTAAATTCATCAATCTAGATTTAGTTGAAAATTTGAATCCAGATTGACAATATAACTTCACCCTAGATCTAGATTAGATACCTACTTCCAATCCAGGTTTAGATATAGAGTGATCAAGATTTATAGCAGGCCTATTAGTTCTAGAATATGTAACTAGTTCCAATTAATCAGGTCCAAATTAATGAAAATATTTTTAATTTAGTTCTACATTACTAAACTACTTGTCTAGTTTCAATAAAAAATCTGTATTTGTGTTCTAGTAAAAACTTATTTTCTTTGATGATTAAGCTGTAATCTAGGTCTCTATATTGGTGATCTAGTTTCTAAACTAGTTCTGGATTGATGATCTAAACACAAATTCAATATAGATTTATGGTATAGTATCAATGTAGGTATAAATAAATGATCTAGATTCATATTTAGCTTATATTAATAATCTAGATTTAGATAAACGATTTAGATCCATATTTAGCTTAAATTAATAATCTAGATCTGAATAAATGATCTAGATTCATATTTAGCACATATTAATAATCTATATCTAGATAAATGATCTAGATAAATGATCTAGATTCATATGTAGCTATGTTTAATAATATAGATCTAGATAAATGATCCACATTAATATAAATTTAGATTATTAATACTGTTACAACAAATATCTCTATTTGTGATCTGCTTCTAATCTTTGATGATTTAATTCAAATCTAGGTTTTAAACTTAGCTCTTGATTAACGGAATTAGTTTATAATTCAGGTCTAGATTATCATCTAGCTTCTATCTAGGTTCATATTTAATTCTAGAATTAAAAAACTAGTTGGAAACCAGGTCTAGATAGATGAACATATTTTAAATTTACTTTGAGATCACTAACTAGTTATAATAATAGTCTGTATTTGTATTGACCTAGTTCACACCTAGATTGATAATTAAATTGTAAATATCTAGATCTACAATGGTAATCTAGCGTCAAAACTAGTTCTAAATTGATGATCTAGTTACAAATTCAGGTCTGGATTGACGATATAGTTTTAATCTAGTTCTAGTTTTATGGGTTAGTTTCAACTAAGGTCTAGATAAATGATCTAGGTCCATATTTTTCTTTAGATTAATATTCTAACTTCAATAAATCTAGATTTATAAATATTTATCTATATTTGTAATCTGGTTCTAACCTAGATTTCAAACCCTGCTCTAGATTAATGGTCTAGTTATAAATTCAGAACTAGATTGATGATTTAGATACAAATTCAGGTTTATGTTGATGATATAGTTACAGTCTGGATACAGATTAGAAATCTAGTTTCAACTCAAGTCTACAAAAATGATGATTTTTGAAAATTTAGCTCTGGATTTACCATCTAGTTCCAAAAAATCTATATATTTGTGATCTGGAACTAATATCCTTTCAGAGTAATTATTTAATTTTAATCTAGATATCGAATTCAATTCCAGACTGATGATTTGTTTACAAATTCAGGTGTAGATTGATTAATTAGTTAAAATTTAATGTCTAGATTGATAATTTAGCTTCTGTTTGATTCCAATCCAAGTCTAGAAATAGGACGAATTTTCATATATTCAGATGTAGATTAATAATCTAGTTTTAATAGGATTCTATATTTGTGAACTCATCTTAATCTAGGTGTAGATTGATGATTAAGTTGTGATCTATGTCTAATCGACAATTTAATTTTTAATCCAGCTCTAAATTGATAATCTAGTCAAAAACTTAGATCTAGATTGAATTACAACTTAAATCTAGTTCCAACATTGTTACAGATTCAAGGACTATTTTTAATATACGTCCAGTATTATTATCTTGTATCTATCTGGGCCTAATATGCTAATTTATAATCAATTTAGCTCTAAATTAGTAATCTTGTTTCCATCAAGCTCTTAATTGATGATCTAATTTTAATATAGATCTAGATTAGTAATCTGGATCCAGATTGAAAATAGATCATCAATCTAGAACTGGATTGAAACCTGATTAATCATTTAAATCTAGATTAAAACTAGACATCTAATGAAATCTAGATTAAAACTAGATTCTCTATCTAGAACTGGATTGAAACAAGATTCCTGATCTAGATCTAGATTGAAAATAGACTTCTAATCAAGATCTATATTAAAAATAAATTATCTAGAACTGGATTGATACCAGATTTCTAATCTAGATCTACATTAAAGCTAGATTCTTTATCTAAAACTGAATTAAAGCTAGATTCTCTATCTATAACTGGATTTAAACCAGAGTCCTAATCTAGGTCTAGATTAAAACTTAATTATCTATCTAGAACTGGATTGAAACAGGATTCCTAATCTAGATCTAGATTGAAAATAGACTCCTATTCAAGATCTAGATTAAAAGTAGATTATCTAGAACTGGATTGATACCGGATTTCTAATCTAGATCTAGATTAAAGCTAGATTCTTTATCTCGAACTGAATTAAAGCTAGATTCTCTATCTATAACTGGATTGAAACCAGAGTCCTAATCTAGGTCTAGATTAAAACTAGATTATCTATCTTGAACTGGATTGAAACCAGATTACTAATCTAGAGAAACTGATCAAATTTTAATCTAGGTCTAGATTAATAAGCTGGTTGAAAACCATTTCTAGATTTGTAATTTAGATTTAATTTAGGTCTAGATTAGTAATCTAGGCATAAGCCAGCTCTCTTTATTCAGAGAATAGTTATATTTGACTCAAAACCAATTAAACTTTTTATTTGTTTAAAAAAAATTTCTTTAGTTCAAATAAAAATGTATTTAGATCTAATAAAAGATCTAATAATTTAGTGCGGGCTTTGAGACAAATATACTTTTATTTAGCCTAAATAAATTTTATTCAGGTCAAATAAAATTTTATCTGGATTTCCAAAATACTGGGAAAATGAAAATTGCTGTTTTATTATATGAATCGCTATTTTTGGGAATGTGCATTTAAACATTTTATTATTATTATTGTTATTATTATTATTATTATTATTATTATTATTATTATTATTATTTTCATCTACAAATATGAAATTTGAAAATTTTTCGTATATGAATTTTAACGATCGCACATCAGCAGGGGGAAAATTCGACAAGCGTGAAATTTAGTAATGCTATCATTTATAACTGGGTCAAGCTGAACGGAGTAATATAAATTTTACCGTGGTCATGAACTATTTTCGTTTCTGACGTCTATACATTAGCTTAACTTAATTCAGTTATCGGATTTGATTAATTACTTGTTCAGAGGCACACACATCACTCCTTTTCGAAGCTTATGGTGTCTGCGCCCTTCAGAAATAGAAGCCTTTCATAATAACAGAAACGCTTTCAAGTGCGTCCTGCTAAGTAACCGCAATAAAATAGTGTCAACAAAGAACTCCATTATTTTCTTCATTTGCGAGGACTTTGATTTTACGTAAATTCATTGCATCATCAAGGTGTCAATTCCATAGGTTTTGCAGTTTTTAAAGAAAATTTTAATTTTTGCTTAGAAATTTTAAATAAAAAATTTTAAAAATACATTTTTTTGTTTTAAATTAAAATTTGCTAAAGTAAATTTTACTTAAAACGGTTCAGTAGAAATTTTTATTTTTTTTTTTTGGAAAACGATTGGAACTCTAGTAAATTGTTCTACTTATATAAGAATAACAAAATCCATAATTGTTAAACTTTTTTGAAAATTTTGTAAATTATAGTAATTGCACAGTTATTCCGTTTCAAGCGAAAATGTTAATTTTAAATCAATTTACCTTCAACAAAACTTGACAGGAATTTAATTATTTATATTTCAAAGTAGTGAATTTTTAAAAAATCATTTGTTGCGAATATTTTAATTTTAAAATTTTTGTTTAAAAAAAATTTTTAACCCCTTTTTTAGACAATAATTAATATTTTTTAATAATTTAAACCAGAAACACGAAATTCATTTTATTATTATTATCATTGTAAAAATTTTAATATTTTTTATTTTTGAATATCAACCTCAATTTTTCGGAAATTTAAGATTCAAAATTTAATAATTCTATTCATTAAATACATAATGTACCTAATTATTACTGTTCATAATAATAATTAATTAATTATAATTTTTAAAAAGTTTGCAATAAAAGTTTTCTTAAGAATTCAATTACATTTTATAAATAACAAAATTTTTCAGAAAAATTTTATTATTCTAATAAATAATGATTTTAAATACAATGTTAATAAAATTTCACGAAAGAACTCAAGTATATTGAAAAACAGTTTTGGAAAAATTCAATTATTTTCTGAAATATTAATAAAATTCTTCGTAACAATTAAATTATTTTTAAAAATAATAACAATTTTTTTTGAAAAAATTCAATTCTTTTGAAAAATATTCATAAATTTTTTTTAAAAAATTCAATTGTTCTAAAAAGTTTTGTTGCGATAAAATAATTATAATTCAATTATTTTCGTAATTAATTATTTTCAATATAATTTTAATAAAATTTAACAATAGAATTCAATTATGTATTTAAAAACTTCTTTGAAAAAATTCAATTATTTTCTAAATTTCTTCGAAACAATTGTATTCTATAGAAAAATTTTTAAACTTCTCCAGAGTTCATTTATTTTTATAAATTAATAAAATTGTTTCTAAGAATTCAATTATTTTTAAAATCATTAATAAAATTTTTCAAAAAAATTCAGTTATTCTGAAATGTTTTGGTAATTAGAATTCAATTATTTTCGTAAATAATTATTTTGAACATAATTGTAATAAAATTTTGCAAAAGAATTCAATTAAATTTAGAAAAGTTTTCCAAAAAATTCAATTATTTTCTAAAATTCATCGAAACAATTGTATTATATAAAATAATTATTTTTATACTTCTCCAGAGTTAAGTTATTTTTATAAATAATAAAATTGTTTCCAAGAATTCAATTATTTTTAAAATTCTTAATAAAATTTTTCACAAAAATTCAGTTACTCTAAAAAGTTTTGGTAATTAGAATTCAATTATTGTCGTAAATAATTATTTTTAACATAATTGTAATAAAATTTTGCACAAAAATTCAATTAAATTTAGAAAATTTTTCGAAAATATTCAATTATTTTCTAAAATTCTTCGAAACAATTGAATTATTTTCAAAAAGTTTTTTTTAATATTTCTCAAGAGTTAAATTATTTTTTATAAATAATACAATTCTTTAAAAGAATTTAATTATTTTTAAAAATCTTAATAAAATTTTTCCAGAAAAATAAATTATTTACAAAAATGATGATAATTTCAATTTAGAATTCAATTATTTTCGCACAAATAATAAAAATTTCCTTGAGAATTTAAGTATTTGATAATAATTTAATTATTTAATAATAATTTATTAAATAAATAATAATTTATTTATTTTATTATTTATAACCTAATTTTAATAAAAATTCACGAAAGAATTCAATTATTTTTAAAAATTGTAATAAAATTTTTCTAAAGAATTGAATTATTCCTAAAAGTTTTGATAAATTCTTTCAATTATTTTCAGTATTTAATTTTTATAAAATTTCTCGAAAGAATCCACTTAATTAAAATAAAATTGAAATAGTATTCTGAGAAAAATTTATTTATTTTCTAAGATTTTTAATAAAATTCAAAAATTCCCAATGCCTTCAAAAACTTCATAATATTCTTCATAATATAGAATTTATTTAAAAATTTTTATTAAAACTATTAAAATCTGCATTATTTTAAAAATTGATCGAAGTTCTTCAAAACAATTTAAGTATTTTAAAAAATGTAATTAAATCATTCGCAAGAGTTGAATTATTTAAAAAAATGTTAATAATATTCTTTGCTATATTTTAAAACTTTTTTGTAGTTTTAAAAGATTGAGATTTTTTCCAGGTAATTATGTTACAGATTGACTATTATCAAAGTAAATATTTATTTGATAATTGACAAAAAATTGATTATTTGAAATCAAATTATTTTCGAAACAATAAAAAAAAGTTAAAAAAAAATTAAATTAAATTAAATTAATTTAATTAAATTAAAATTTAATTAAATTAATTAAAGTTAATTGATAAATTCTTTCATCTTTAATAAAAAAAAGGTTTTTAATTTTTTCCATTTTCTTGGAAACTCGTTGTTGTCTTATTTTTAAAATTTACTTAATTAATGAAAATCCAATGAAATTAATAAACTAATAAAAATTTAACTTTTGTGATGATTAAAAATTAAGGTTTATTTTTAGAAAAAGGGGGACTAGAAATTTCTCTGTTAATAAATGATTTTTGGTAGTTACATCAATTTCGAGAATAGCATAATTTTTTTATTGGACCACGTGGAGTTTCTTATTTTGGAGCTTTTAAAATAATATTTTTGCAGATTCAGAGATAATTTTAAAAAAATGAAAAAAGTGGAGGAAAAATTGAGGATTAAAAAAAAGAAAATAGTTTCATCGCGGAATTTTCACATGCGGTGAAATGAGGTAAAAGAAGCGTGACAAATTAGAGCCCTATTTGGTGTTGACACGAGTGGGCGTAGGTTGAATTTGTGAGCTGTTAACCAAGTGGATAATTATGAGTTACATTCCTGAAATATCTATTATTATACACTAGGAATCGGTCTCAGTGTCAGTTACGGCAAAAACCGAGTACAAGTCTCATAATCTCGAAAGATGAACGACACTTTGACGTATTTTACAAATCGTTGGCAGCAATTTTCTAAATTGCCTCACAATTGAAACGCAACCCAATAAAATAATTTGTGAATTCAAACTTAAAATATAAATTTCCGTTGTGTTAAAAAGTGAAAAATCTCTTCCAAACGAATTCGCATTTCATCTTGAAAAGTAATTTTACATCCCGAATCAAAAGTGTCTGATTTTATTTTATTTTTTTGAAGATTATAATAGTGTTGCAAGTCTGGGTTGTTTTTTTCGAGAAGACGACGGTCCTTGAAGAAGAGATAAAATCCAAAAATATTATTTGATATTGATAATATAAAATGTAATAATAATAAAAGCTCTCGAACTGAATTTGTAGAGGAGAATATTTCTATTTCGAACGCAGAAAAAGAAGAGCAAATGTAAATTTAATTATTCCAGTTGACTGCAAAAAGAGGCGATGATTATAATTTCCCGCACAAAGAAAATAAAAGCGCCTACTTTTTTTCCAGAGATAGAATTTCAACATGTATTTCACTCTCTCTCGCTCTCTTTTTTTTCTCCCTCATCGTGAATATAATAATAAGACTGTGTTAATTTTGCTTATGTACACAATGGCATCATTGACAGTATCATTAAACAAATTATTTTTTTGACCTTAATTTTATTTTTCCGTACATCAACATTATTTGTTTTTTGCAAACTGAAATCTTCCAATTTTATACATTATAGTTTGCATAAATTTAAATGATTTGAATTTATTTTTTTAATGAGAAAATTAATTTCGTAGGCGAAGATCCGATGCTCAGCGATCAGCAACAGTATCGCTATATGACCGGTGATGATATGAAATCAATGGGAGATGATTCCATGCGTGTCAACGTCACTGACGATGAGAGGGATAATCGACATTCTGGTGGTGAGGAATTTCTTTTTTTTCTGCTAAAAACAAAATTATTATTTTCATTTTTCACGAATCAATTGTCAATTCATTAATAAGTCAATTCAATATTAATGATAACTAGCGTTGTTTTTCATATTTTTAAAATTTATTTTTCAACAAAATTATTATTTGAATTTTTTACGAAACAATTGCCAATTCAATAATAAAAATAATTTTCCATAGTTTTAAAATTTATTATAATTTAATTATTTAATTTAATTATTTAACAAAAGTTCGGTCAACTTTTTAGCCTAAAAAAGTAAGAACGTTTTTTAAAGTCCTTTTTTTACGCTAAATTCGAATCTCTAGTTAGATTTTCTCTAAAACGTCAAAATTCAAAATGGCGGATTCAATATGGCGAGAAAAGTTAGAAATCAAGCGAATAGGTTAGGTTTTTACTATACTTAGTCCGCCATATTGGATCCGCCATTTTTAATTTTTTAAAACCATGTTAAGTGTTGTTATAATTCTTGGAGGCACCTCCGACATTAATTAGAATCTACAAGGAAACAAATTAATTTTTTTAGATCGAATAATTACAGAGATGATCACCAAAGAAAATTACAATCGTATGCACGCTGCAAATTTAAAACCAGACAATATTGACATCAACAGGCATCCCGTTCACGTTGGGTATGTACAATTTATTTTTTGCAAATAAACAAAATATGTTTTTTTTTTACTTTGAAATGCTCATAATGAATTTCGTTGTGAAACGATATGACAAGAGTGAAGTACATTTATACATAGATTTTATATAGAAAAGGTTTCGTGTGCGTTTGATCAATGTGATTTCTCAATTTTAAAATGTCTCTTTAAACAGTATAATAATAATTAATAATTAATCGTATATTGAATACCTTGTAAAGCAAAACCTTTTGACCCTTTGAGTTTAATGTTTATTTTGTGTCTTGCAAAAAAAAATTGACTGTCTATTTATTTCAATAATTTTTGTCGCAAAAGTGAGAAATATTTTCTTTTTGGTAAATAAATTATTTATTATTTAATTATAATTGTAATATATGTAATATTTATTTATAATTTATCATTTTGCATTTTTTTGTGGCGTTTCTTTTTCTATTTTTAATATTTTTTTTTACTGTTACATTAAATTCATTATTGTGACTTTTTTATAATCTTTGAACGTTAGAGGTGAACCTGAATAGTTTCTATTGTTTTTTCACTGGTTTTTGGAATTTATTCTGCAAGGAAGAAATTTTTTGGTGATTTTTGAAGAAGGTTAAAAATCTATTTTTTGGTGGTGCACCTCAATAATTTCTTGTGGAGGAAAAAAACTATTTTGGTGATTCTAAAAAAGGTTGAAAATCTTTCTTCTTTGGAGGTTCATTTTTCTTCTGCAAGAATTTGTTATTGTTATGCAAAATACAAAATTTTTTATTTATTACTGTTCGTATTTTAAAAAATTTTAATGAAATTTCACGAAAGAATTTAAATATTTCTAAAAATTTTAACAAATTCTTCTAAACAATTCAATTATTTTCAAAACAATTTTAATTGAATTCCTAGGGAGGGTGCAATTTGTTAAAAGATTTTAACACATTTCGAAAAAGTTCAATTTTTTTCTAAAATTTTAATAAATTCTTCGAAATAATTGAACTATTTTTAGAAGCAGTAAAATTTTTCAATTATTTTCAAAACAATTTTAATTGAATTCCTAAGGAGAGTTCAATTTGTTAAAAGATTTTAACACATTTCGAAAAAATTCAATTTTTTTCTAAAATTTTAATAAATTCTTCGAAATAATTGGATTATTTTTAGAAGCAGTAAAATTTTTCAATTATTTTCAAAACAATTTTAATTGAATTTCTAGGGAGAGTAGTTCAATTTGTTAAAAGATTTTAACACATTTCGAAAAAATTCAATTTTTTTCGAAAATTTTAATAAATTCTTCGAAATAATTGAATTATTTTTAGAATTAGTGAAATTCGTCACAAGAATTCAATGAATTGTATAAATTGCAAAATTTTTCGCAGAAATTCAATTATTTAAAAACAATTTTAATTCAATTCCTCGGAAGAGTTTAAATATTTTTAAAAATATTTACATAAATTTAATTTATTTCCTAAAATTTTAATAAAATCTTCAAAACAATTCAATAATTCTTAAAAAATCATTAATTGACTTTCTCGAAAAACTTTAATTATTTTCAAATATTTCTATAAATATCTTCGTAATAGTTTAATTATTTTGTAAAATTTTAATTAATTCTTCGAAACATTTTAATTATTGTTATAAATAGTAAAATTCTTCGCAATAATTCAATTATGTTTATAAATAGTAAAATTCTTTACAGAAATTCAATTATATTCAAAACAATTTTAATAGAATTTCTCGAAAGAATTTTAATCTTCAAATATTATCATAAAATTAATTTATTTTCTAAAATTTAAATCAATTCTTTGAAACAATTCAATTTTTTAGAAGTAGTCAAATTTTTCGTAAGAATTTATAATATTTATTTTAAAATTTTTAATACAATTTTAATAAAATTATTCTGCATAAAATTCAATTATTTTTAAAATGTTTAATTAAAACTATTAAAGAAACTTCATTATTTGACAAAAAATTCCGACATTCTTCAAAAAGAATTTAATTATAATTTTTAAAAATTTAAACGAAATTCTCTGCGAGAATTCAGATATATTTTTCTAAATAATGAAATTCTGTGAAAGGAATTCTATTATTACTTAATTTTTCGATAAAATTTTATGCAATAAGTCGATGATTCTCAATAGATTAATTTTAAAATTGAAAATATTTGAAAACTAAGAAAATAAAATAAAAAAAGAAGTAAAAAAAAAATTTTGAACAGATTACCAGATCACGAACCTTATTAATATAGAACAAGATAGATTATAATAATAATTATTATTATTATTTTTATATCGATGCCTAATTATTTTTAAACTACTCTTCAGAATAATACAATTTATTTTCTTTTTATTCTCCAATTTTTAATCCGTGAGTTCAATCTATTCGTCCAAATTTCTCATAAGAAAAATTTCCATTAAAAAAAGAAAAAATTTTTTTTTACAAAAATTAGTTTTTGCTTAGTTTATTTACCAAAAAAAACTTTCAATTCTTAATAAAACAGTCAATTTTTGATAAAAGACCAACATAAGCATTCTTCTATCTTCTAAAAGTGAATATTGGTCTGAAACAGATTGAAAAAAAAATATTTGAAAAAATTCTCTGCTATAAATATATACATATCTTATATAGAAATTAAAAATCGTAAATGCTTTATAGTGTATTGCATCGTGGCACTGTTATTGTGTGATTATCTATTTGAAAACAGAAAAAAAATATCTACGATTAAATTGAAAATAAGTTTTATTGTAAATATTTCATTATAATTATATTAGCTTGTATTAAAACAATAATATATTGTGTATTATAGTAAAAACATTATGGTGTGCGTTGGTGAAAGTTTGCCTGGTAATTTTTAACACTAATAACAATAATTACTTTTTAGATGTAACCATGGGTCTTTCTTTGTATTTCTTTGTATTTTATTTCATATTTTATTAACAAAAATAGAATGTGGGGAAAAAAAAATTTTTTTTTCCTACAAATTTTCCTCTATACAACTGGTTTTTGGTTTATTTTCTGTATTATTAACTCCTATAAAATGTAAAAATGGAAAACTTTTGTTCTAATTATTCTCATTGAATGCGTCTTGCGTAGAAATTGGCATGAATTTTTGAATTTTCCAAATCTTTGTAAAAACTAAAAACAGAAAAAAGTTTTCTATTTTATGCAAGTATATTTGCACAAAAAAACATTTCTACAATCTGCGAATTCTTCTTTATAAAGAAAAAAATTTTTTTTGCAGAAAATTTATTTTTTCGGAAAAAAATTTTTTTTTATTCACTTGCACTGAAAATTTAAAGGTTGCAATTAAATCAGAAATATATGCTGATGCACTAATTTCTTAATTTGGGACAGATTTTCTTGCCTAACAGGAATATGGAATATTAACAATTGGAAAAAAATAATTTATTTGGTAATGATTAATTAAATTTGCTGTATTTTTTAATTATCAAATTAATTATGTTATTTAAAAAGTTAATCATTCATGAGTTTGATACATTAAACATTAAACATTGAATAAAGTGATATAAATAATTAATTATTAATTATTAATTTATTAATAAAGTAATAAGTAAGTCATAATTAATAATTTTGAATAATAATTCATTAATAATTTTCAACAGTAATTAATTGATAGTTAAAATTTAATAATCATTAAATTAATTAACAAATTAACTTGTAACTTGTTACTTAATTATAACTGTCATAATTAACTGCAAATTATTTTAATCTAATTGTAGTTAATTATTGCCCTTGTTGATTAATTATTAATTACTATTATTAATTATAAAAACTACTAATTTATTTCTTCCTTTTTTGAATAATAATAAAAATTAATTTGATTAAAAAATAATAATTAATTTAATTAAAAAATACTAATTAGTAAAAAATGTTTTTACGTAAATTAAACACAAAAAAATTTTATTAAAAAAATTCATTTAATTCAAATGTAAATTTTCACTTTTGGCATAAGAATTAAATTTTTAATAAAAAAATTCGTTTAAAAGAATTTTACGATTTCATGTTATGAAAGAAACTGTCGTCACGTTGCGATTATTACGATATTTTCAGAACTTTGTATATAAAAAAAATTAGAATTAGACACTATGTACTTTTTCTGGCACTAAACGCTACGATTTACAGTATTCACAAATTTCTAAGGTATATTAATTTAAATAGCACTTTTATTAATAAACGTTGAAATTAATTAAATTCTTCGATGAGTATGAATGCTGAGAGAGCGAAGAAAAGCAAAACTTTTTCTTCTCCGAAAATTATTACCTGGTCTAGGAAAGATTAGAATTTTTTTTTTTTTTTGAATGAAAAACGAAACATGACCTCTAAAGTGCGTTACTTTTTTTCTTTTACTGCTTTTTTTAAAGACTCATTTAAAGATTCAGATATCATAAATAAATTGCGTAAATTCTTTTTTTAAACTTGAGTCCTCCCCTAGACCTCTGATTATTTTCTGAGTATACATATAAATATATATTTATTTCAACGAAAAAAGTCTGCTAGAAATTCTACGTAAATTCTCCACTTGATATTTTTATACTTTTGATATTTCAAGTCTTGGAAAAAAGAAAGGAAAATTTTTTATTTAAATTACATTAGGAATGAAAAGAAATTTTAGAATTGAAAAAATCATTTGAAATATCGTTTCTAGTGTGTTAAAATCTTTGTTTCTAGTGCAAATTTTAAGATTTAACGGAGAAATTAATTTTGCCATGATAATAATTATGAGACACAAAAAATTATGCAACTATAATAATTTATTTTATCCGAAAATGATAATTAAAGTTTTCTACAGCACAAAATAGTTTTAATTGCAGGAAGTCATAAAAATGAAGGTTGATTCATTGATTTGACTTTAACAATAATATTAATTTTAGATAAAAATCAAATTTTTCTTCAAACGAAAAATATTATAACGTTATTATTTCTCTTTACAATGAACATAAGTCTCGACATTAGTTCATAATAAAAATCTTCAAGAGTAATAAATATGTTTTCATAAATTTATTTCACGATTATGTCACACTGAGTAAAGTGCGAAAAAAACTTTTAAAAAAAGAGAAACGAACAATGAAGTTCAAATCGATAATAAATCATCAGCAATAATTGATGACGTGAGACATAAATCAATAATATTCTTATATTTAGAAGGCAATTATATTGAGGTAAAAATTATTTTTATTTTTCTTGTCAGGAATTTAATGAATATAATAAAAATTTTTTTTTGCAATCATATCTCACTTCCATATTTTGCCTTTTTTGTCACAATTTTTATAATCTCACCATATAGTATTTTTTTTAGTAGCGCACTACACGGCGTTTTATTTTTTTTTTTTTTTAGAGAAAAAAGAATAACATATAATCTATATTTATTTTGAACTGCACGAAAACAAAAAAAAAGCATGAGCACGGTTTAGAGCTATTTTTTCGATAATCACACGCAGTTTTGTTCTGAGATTAGCGCGTCACTAGAGTCCTTAAATACATCGCTGGCTGCCCTCGGTTTCGTGCCAAAAGGACAAGGAATGTGGAGGGACAGGTACACTATGCCCTTTTTATTATATTTTTCAAATTCTTTTTCAAAAAATAAAAAAAAATAATAAATAAATAAGTAAGAAAATAATAATTTTTATTATCTTTCGAAAAATCTTATGCAGAACTCTGTAAATAATTTTGTTCTTGTTTAACAAAATGCTCGTTGAAAGAAAAAAAATAACAATTCTATTTTCTTGAGTAGAAATTAAAACACTTTTTCTCTACTATTAAAAAAATTTTATTTCTATTTTCTAATTAAATTTCAATATTTCACTCCAGTGGTGTGAAAACTACAACTGCTGAAAGTTCAATTTTTCAATCCACATGAAAATTGAAATTAATTATCAAAATTAGAAAAATATTAAAAAAATACTAAAAGATTATGTTTATTATTTTACATTAATTTTCTATTCTATTTTATTACAATTTATCTTTTTTTTCACTCTAAAGGAAGTGAAGGATTATTTCTAGAAATCTAGAAAAAATAAATGTTCTCTTTTTTTATTTTCAAAAATTTATTTCAAACAGAAATTGTTAATCTATTGACAAAACAATATATTTTTGCTGCGAATTTCTTTTTTTAATAAATAAAAACTGTTTAGTTTTTCTTTGACGCTTGAACGAGTTGTACACGCCCCTTCCGTTTATTTTATTGGCTGATTCGTGACCTTGAAATTGCAGCCAATGAAAAAAAGTGGGCGTGGCTTTTAGCTTCAATTCCAAAGAATCACTATTTTATTTTTAAATCTTTGCAATATTTTGGGATAAAAATTAAAAATTGTTTTGTAAGACAAACTACTAATGTACTATTGATATAAATAATTTAGTTTAAATTAATAAAAATTTCACTAATAGATAAATTACGATATTTAAATAGAATTTGAATACTAAAATAGAAAAAATTTTGCGAAATCGTAAAATTACGAGTTATATTTGTGAATCGTAAAAGTAAACATAACATTTATTACTTAATAAAATTACTCCTAAAAATAAATAATTTATTAAAAGCGGCAAAGCAAAAAAAAATTTGTAGCAAGAAAAAACTATTCTTTTGTTAACTGAAAATGTTTTTCTTTCAATTTCTTACTGTATGAGATAATACTATAGAATTTATAATCTAATTACTTATAATTGACTAAAAAAAAATCCCATCATCTCAACATTAACGATTAAAAAATAATAACAAATTGGCTATAGAACATTAAATGCGCTGACATGCATTTTCAAAAATAACCATTTAGTATCCGCATTCTTTGTAAATATATATATAGTTTCGATAAATTCTAGTCGTTTAACTATAGCGTTGGAATATTTTAATTTATTAGCATAACAGCTATTTAGATCAGAATTCTTTAGTAGCGCAAATTAATGATTAATTATTAATATCAACTTTAATGCGAGTTCCACCCTGGCGGATCGGTCCAACGCAAACAAAAAAAAATTATTATTATTATTATTATTTATTCAAAATTTTCATATTTCTTTATAATTCTTTAACTTAGTGAAAGAATAGAGGAAATAAAATATTTTATGTTTAAAAATTGTACAAACAAAATTGGTACTTTTAAAAAGTTTCCATATTTTGTAAAATTATAAATATCTATGTAAATAATCAAATAGTGGAAACATAATGTTAATAATATTCTCTTACTGATAGCGAAATAAATATAAAAAATATATTTAATCTTTACAGTTAAATGCATTTTTTTATTGTTTTAAACTTTTGTGATTTACAAGTTTTTTTAAACTTGTTTTCCTCTCTTTCTTTGTTACTTTAAAAATTTTTGTCTACTTTGACTTTCGATAGTTTTTAAAAAAATATCATTTTTGAATTAAAGAATTATATTTGTTCAAAATTTTTTTATTTTTTAAAAATTTATATATTTTTTTCTATTTGTTTCTTTGAAACTATTTTTCTATTTTGACGATAGAAAATCATTAAAATCTCTTAAATTAGAAAATATAAAGATTTTACAATTGAATCCGCCAGGGCACAACACGACATTGTGTGAAAATTTTGTTTCACGATACACACGAATTTTTCTCTTATCCTCCCTTATATTTTTATTGTCTGCGTAAATATAGTCTGGGGTGGGTCGATAAAAATTAATTTTTTTTCCAATTTAGTACGAAATTAAACTTGAAAAAAATATTTTACTGATCAAATTTTTCTGTATTAATGAATTTTTCAAGAGGGACGGAAAAGACAAGCCTAATAAACTAGTTTATAGTTGATTTTAGTTCCTGACGCCTAAGGAAGGTGGCGCCGGAAACTGAAATTTTGTATATGCCGCATCAAGCATACTGTATGAACGGGCCTTAAATCCGAAATACAGGTTCGATCCATCCTAACCTATAATGATTTTCAATTCTACCTTAATTTTGGATTTCCCATTTTTATTTTTTACAATCTGTTTGCAACATCGCAACGTTCGATTCAAGACATCCAAATTAGGAATATTTTACTTTCTGTATGGAATTTTTTTTGGGGGGATTTATTTACACATTTATTTACAGTTAGGAACACTGTACACACATGTATAAAATAATGTGAATTTGTATTTATAATTTTCTGTCCTTTGTATATTTTGAATGCCTTGAATATTACCTACGTTTTTTTGTAAATGTGTTTACCAAAATATTTTTGCACAGTGTGAATGGAGTGCATTCATATTTATAGAAAAATGAATACTTCTACTATAATACATAATGATTATTGTTATACCTACTTTATACTACTTTTACCTACTTTACTAAACAAAAGTAGGTTTTTTATCCTTCAAAACAAGTCCAAAGTTTTCCAAATTTCTAAAGCTCTCGATCTTTAACAAAAAAAGATTAATTTTTTCAATAGAGAAAAACAAAATATTCAAAGAGTGCTCGTAGCAATTGAAAACTTGGGAAATCTCTGCGAAGTAGAAAGTAGCTCGTTCTCATCTGCCATCATCTTTCACAATCACGTTTATTGATGAATGAAATACTAACGCGTTTTTATTTTGTTTCCGATCCTTTCTGTTTTTTTATTTGCGCTACTCGCAGAATTCCACAGTGGAAAAAGTAAGTGAACTCTTCATTAAGTCTAGCCAATTTTCTGTTTTGCTATATATACAAATTTTTTACGTCGCATTCACTATTTTTTTTTGGCTGCACTACCTACCCTTGTAGTTCATGTAGACCCAATTATTTAAATAGTGAATACATATGTTAGAATTGGATGTAATTGGCACTAGTAAATATGAAAAGAAATTTAAAAGCAAGGAGCTTTTAAATTAGGAACCTAATTGGATTCTAAATAGGGTGGGAAATAATTAATTTCTCGACAATTTCGATTTCTTTGTTTATTCGACTGTTTGATTATTTTTTGTTCTTTCGTTTCTTCTAGTTCAGTGTCTATATTTTTTTCTATTTTTACACTAACGTCCATGAGTATCAGGACGATTAGAAGCGAGTCTATAAAGAAACATGCTATCACTTTTTTAAGAATATTTCGGAAATAAAAGGAGATAGAAAAAAAACTTCAAAACGGTTAGAAAGCTGATTAAATTTTACGTAAAATAAGCCACATTTGAAGTCATTTCATTAACTATTTTTTTAACTGCAAAGTGAGAAAGAGAAGAAAAAAATTATCAAATATTCTCATTTTGGTCTCTTGACTTCAACTTTGTCAAAAATGTAGAAAAATGTAGATAAATTTTTTTTTTAAAACACAGAAATCTTCGTTAGGATTTCAGCTTTAAAATAAGCCTTAGAAAATTAAAAAGCGTTAATCCGTCAACGATTTATCATTAAAAATGTAAAGCCGTGTTGCGACTGATCGGTGCATTGAAATTCTACTCGGACTCGATTCTGGCTTCGCGCGGTTACAAATGTGAGAAAAAGCAGGGAAACGATAAACTTTTGAGTTTCTTTATATTCTTCATGAAACTCTGCTTTTTCCCATTCGCAACTGCGCAGCCGGAATCAAATCATCATAGTTGCCTTCAATGCACCGATCAGTCGCAACACGGCTTTACATTTTTAATGATAAATCGTTGACGGTTTAACGCTTTTTAATTTTCTAAGGCTTATTTTAAAGCTGAAATCCTAACGAAGATTTCTGTGTTTCCTTAAAAAATTTATCTACATTTTTCTAGATTTTTGACAAAGTTGAAGTCAAGAGACCAAAATGAAAAAACTTGATAATTATTTTTATTTCTTTCTCACTTTACAATTAAACAAATAGTTTACGAAATGACTTCAAATATGGCTTATTTTACGCAAAATTTAATCATCTTTCAAACTGTTTTGAGTTTTTTTTGTATCTCTCTTTAATCTCACAAGAGCCGGAAAGTGACAAAGAGCGTGTATCGAGGTTCTATTTTTCTCTCTACAATTATAGAATTTGGGATCATCTAAAATCCTTATGATAGGTCTATACTATTTTAAATCCACATGATTAGTTTTTAATTAATTAAAGTAAATTCTAATAATTAATTTTTATGATCTTCTCTACAAACTAAAGAATTCCACTATTGTATACCAAACATATCCTATTTTTTAAGACTCTCCAAATTTCTTTGGCAAAATTCGCTATATCGTTTGAATAGAAAAACAAGAGTAAAAAATGTCCTGCTAAGAAAGATGTAGAAGTAAAAAAAGGAATTGACACGTAAACTATAATTACCAAAGTAATTTACATTTTTATAGCGCAAAGATTCTAGAGAAATATTCCTAATAACTCACATTTTACTATACATACTACATAATTTATTGAAATCAATTTTTTTTTTAAATTATCGATGAAGCGAATGGATATTCGCGACGATATGTATTCACTGAACGCCTGCAGACTGTTTGCGATGTTATTTATCATATTATTAATTAGTTGAAATTATCCTCCAACAATTTAAGTTTGCTTCGTATTTTATATTTGAGCTTATCATTAAAACGTGCCATCTGATCATTCACGTCATCTATAGTATAAGCAATTCATTCATTAAATTCAAAAATAAGATCACGATTAACTGAGATTTCTTAATACTGAATTCTCATCAACGATTGTAATATATCATCTGGTTTTAAGTAAATCGAGAGCAATCCGTTCTAAGGTATATACATAAATCGTCAAATAAATCTATTTACTTTACATCATCTAATTTTTAATACTCGAAATACGTTTTTATAATGACCATAATGTAAATTATATTTAATACCCTTGTTAATTGTCATACCCTTGTTAATATTTAATATTTAATGTATAAACCCTTTAACATCAAATGTATATATTTTCTACAACTTTTAATATCTAATGTATAATTCTGACAAACAATTCCAATTTTTAAATTTTCTTTTGCTTGTGTATGTGCAATATAGTATGTAAATTGTAAATGATCACTAATTAGAAGAATATAACCGAATTTCGAAAAAATTAGCCTTATAATGTGCTATACTAAACTCAAAAACGGTGGTATTTAAGTAGAATATTATATAGAATATATTAATTATATATTAGTTGATATAACATTTCAGTTTTTGTAAAATATTGAGTATGTTTTCTCCTCCTAATAATATACATATAGTTTGTACAGTTTTGCAACCGATTTTTGTTTTATAAAGTCAGTTTATTAAAAAACAAGTTATCGCTATTCAGACTCTACGTATAATTATTATTAAAAGTATTTTTTTTATAGAAAGAAATAAAAAATTACTTTTAATATGTATGTGCATAACAAAATGCATGCTCTCACATAAAGTGTACAATTGAAATGGATCATAAGTGATGAATTGTTTTGTAAATTTGAATGATTTGATAATTGTCTGTTTTAATTGATCACGTAGTGTCTGAATAGACGTCTCATGTACTAAACTTAGAATCTGATATTATAGAGTTCAATTAATCTTTTCTTGCCTCATTCGCATATTATATATAATAATAAATAGAGAATTTACTCTTGCACTTGTTGCCAAACGATTGACAATCTAAGCACCATGCTTTCTGTAAGAAGTTACTCGTTTCGCTAACATTTGGAACAATAAACATGAGTTGAGAGTAAAAAAAATGTTTTTCTTTTGAAAACAGCTTTCTGGTTTCGTTTCTGGTTGATGCGCGTGGAGGTGCAATGCGAGGGTGTCGACACAGTGGAGTACGAGTTATTGTTCCTCCTCGTAAAGCGGCAATGCCTATGAGAGTGACCTGTAGATATCTCAAGAGGAGGGATAAATTAACGAATCCACCACCTTTAATGGAGGGCGAAGCTCTGGCGAGCCGAATTCTTGAACTTGGACCAGTAGGAGCTAAATTTTTGGGGTAATGCTTTTTAGTTGGATAAATTGTTTTGTTGTGTGAAGTATTTTATTAATATTGTGACTTGTGTTTGTTACAGACCTGTTATTATTGAGGTACCACATTTTGCCTCATTGAGGGGTAAAGAAAGGGAGATCGTGATTCTACGTTCAGACAATGGAGAGACCTGGCGTGAACACACCTTGGAAGCCAGCGAGGAGGCTGTCCAAGATGTTCTCAACGAGAGCTTTGAAGGAGAAGGTAAGATTAATCAAATTTTTTCTGCGTAGTCTTACTTTTAAAACAAACTTCAAAACGGTTAGAAAGCTGATAAAATTTTGCGGAAAATAAGCCATATTTGAAGTCATTTCGTCGACTATTTTTTGAATTGCAAACTGAGAAAGAGAACAAAAAAATATCAAATTTTCTCATTTTGGTCTCTTGACTTCAGCTTTGTCAAAAATCTAGAAAAATGTAGATAAATTTTTTTTAAAGACACAGAAATCTTGGTTAGGATTTCAGCTTTAAAATAAGCTTTAGAAAATTAAAAAGCGTTAAACCGTCAACGATTTATCACTAAAAATGTAAAGCCGTGTTGCGATCGATCGGTGCACTGAAGGCAACTATGATGATTTGATTCCGGATGCGCGCAGTTGAGAATGGGAGAGTTGAATTTCAATGCACCGATCGATCGCAAAAAGGCTTTACATTTTTAATGATAAATCGTTGATGGTTTAACATTTTTTATTTCTCTAAGGCTTATTTTAAAGCTGAAATCCTAACGAAGATTTCTTTCTTTATACAACATAATTTATTTAAATCAATTTTTTTTTAAATACCGATGAAGCGATTGAATATTCGCGATGATATGCATTCACTATTATTAAGTTTTGTTATCATCTTTTGCCTTTTGTTTAATAAGAATTTTATTTTTCAGAATTAAGCCAGCTGGAAGATCTCCAAACGTCTAGAATCGTAAGAATTCTAACAGTTGATTTCCCACACTATTTCGCTGTGGTATCGAGAATCAGACAAGAAGTCCACGCAGTTGGTCCCGAAGGAGGCACACTATCATCATCTGCCGTACCGCAAGTGCAAGCCGTGTTCCCCAAACACGCACTCACGAAAAAAATCCGCGTTGGACTCCAGGTACTTAAATCTTTTCATAATCACCTTCATCAAAAATTCATTCGTTTCGTATTACTCTTTTTGTCACCGAAATTTAATGCGACATTATGTACAATGCACTTTTAACTGGTATGTTCAAATATTTTTCATCTCCTTCATCATGTAGTCTGTAGCTGATGATCTATTGAACACTAAAGGGCAAAATTCTAACAGATTTATTTTTATCCAGGCACATCCAATACCAGCCGAACTGGTGGCTAAACTTTTAGGTAATCGAGTGGCAGTTTCTCCAATTGTCACCGTTGAACCAAGACGAAGAAAATTCCATAAACCAATAACTCTGACAATACCAGTGCCTCAGGCGGCTAATAAAGGAATGATAAATCAGTACTCGGGCGATGCGCCCACCTTGAGGCTCCTATGCAGTATCTCTGGTAATTTATCATTACACGCAAACATTCTCTTCACGATAAAAAATCATTTTAATAAATATGGATTTGCGATTTCAAAAACGAAAATTTTATAATAGATTACTAAGGCAAAAAAAGCGAAAATTAATCAAACTAAACATTCCAATTTTTAACTAAACGATAATTTAACAAAAGCATTAAAAATCGCTAAATCCTGTTAATGTGTGAGGCTTAAACTAATATTATGATTTTAGATGAATTTTTACAATCCTAATAGTCTTGAGGGTCTGTTAGATTTTTTTTACATCCCGTACAGATCAAGAAAAAATTAATTTGCTTATATATTTTGTTCTGTATTCAAGTATAGTTAGTAAAATAATGTAAAACGTTGTTATACAGTTTCGCAAGAAAGATAATTTTCAAATTCAGTATTCGTTTAAAAATTGAATTGTGTACTAAAAATTAATTTAACTCGCTCGTTATAAATATTCACCCTCAATTCATTTGTCACAACATTTTTCATTATTAATTTTAATATTCTTCTTTTTCAATTATGAACATTTCGAACTTCCTATAATCCAAATCAACAGAATTCAAAAACAAGCTCATAACAAGGCGTATCCATCATTTCTGGCGGAAGTTAATTGTCAAAACGATTTTATAAATTAATTTTAATTGAATTAATTGTAATTAATTCTAAATTATTTCATTTAGAAATATTTTCAAAAAGCAAATATTGTACAGAAATATTTTTAAATAATACCTTCTCATATAATACCTTCTCATGAGAATGTAAAAAATTCATAGAGTAAATGATAAAAGTTATTTATTAATGTGGAAAATTTTAAAAGATTGTGGATTCTTAAAGCATTTCCATTGTTTCTATCTTTTTCTTTTGAATTTAAAGATTAAATTTTAAAATTGATGATAAATTGTAATTAGTTGATAGTATTGAGAGTAAATCTAAGAGATTTAAAAAAAGTCATGCGTGACTATAATTGCTGGCAATAAGTGAATTTGCATTATTCCAGACATAGTGTTTATTAGTTGTGTTTTTAGAAATTCATGTCGTCTTAAGACTCGTGTCTGTTTGAAAATTGTCTCGTTAGTTACGCTGTTGGAAATCTCAAATACGATTTCTCCGGAAAGAATAAAGATTTTTTTTTTAATTTCTCAAAATGAAATCTAAAAGTCGCAAATACTAGTTATAGAAGCAATTGTAACATTAAGTGAGCAAAAAATTATTGTCACATTTTACACAATCGGAAATAATGCCAATAATCGTGATTCAATTTTTAAAAATTCAAAGTAGAGTTTCTTAAAACGAAAAAGAGCTGCTTTAATTTTTCAAAATGTATTCTAAAGGAAAATAATAGTAGATTTAGAAAATGTAGTGATATTTACGAAAGAAAATTTTTTTCCAATTTTTTCAACGTTAAAGATGTGAAAAATTGTGCTATTTAATTTTTAAAAAGTCCGGGTGAAATTTTTCTAAAATGAATAAAGTCTTTTATTTCTTTAATACTGATTTTCAAGAAACAAAAATATTTTTTTAAGAAAAATATAAACCATTTTTAAGAGAAAAATTACTACTAAATTTTACAAAATTTTAAATTCGGCCAGTAAATGAGATTCAATTTTAGAAAATTCAAATTAAGATTTCCTGCAAATGGAAATTGATTTTTCAATGTTTTAAAATGGATCTTAATGAATAGAATTGGTTTTGATGAGAAACCATAAGGGACATTTTTAAATAAAAATTAGATTCTGTTTTTTTAATTCTTAAATACATAGTCAAAAAGAATTAACTAATTTTTAAAAATTGAAAATAGGATTTCTTGAGAACAATACAAGA
Organism: Leptopilina drosophilae; assembly: GCA_032873175.1. Classification (NCBI taxonomy): domain Eukaryota; kingdom Metazoa; phylum Arthropoda; class Insecta; order Hymenoptera; family Figitidae; genus Leptopilina; species Leptopilina drosophilae. The sequence goes on from CM065482.1 coordinate 3,649,564, forward strand.
TTTTTAAATGTTTCAAAATGGATTTAAATGAATTAAAATAATACTATTTGAAACCATGACAATCTTTTTTGGAAAAGAATTAAATTTTGTTTTTTCACTTCTTTACATAATAGTCAAAAATAGTTCTTTATTTGCTGTAAATTAAAATTGAACTATTTTGAGAATGGAAAAAGATTTTTTAATATTTAAAAACAGATTTTAATAATTGATAGTTCAGGTATTGAAAACCATAATCGCCTTTTTCGAAAAAAATCAGATTCTCTTTTTTCATTTCTTAAATATAATAAAAAATTGTTTATTATTTTCTAAAAATTCAAACTGGAATTTTTTTGAAACAACAAAATATTTTTTAATGTTTTGAAATGGATTTCTTTAGGAAAAACTGGTACTAGTAGAAACCACAAAAAAATTAATGTTGACACAAAATCAAATATTATTTCACTTCTTTAAATGAAGCCAAAAATTGTGTTTTATTTGCTATAAATTCAAAGTTGAATATTTTGGGAATAGAAAAAGATTTTTTTTTAATTTTCAAAATAGATTTTAATCAGAGTTAATATTGCTATTTAAAACAATAACTGGTATTTTGAATAAAAATCAGATTTTGTTTTTTTTACATCTTGAATTGAATTAAAATTATTTCTTAAATTATTGAATCAACAATAAAAAATTGTTGATTATTTTTAAAAATTTTAAGGTGGAATTTCTTTGGAATAATAGAATATTTTTTAATGTCTCAAAATGGATATTTAATTCTTAAAATAGTGCTATTTGAAACCCTAACAAACTTTTTGTGACAACATTTTATTTTATTTTTTTTCTTCTTTAAATATTACCAAAAATTGTGATTTATTTTGTTTAAATTCAAAGTGGAATATTTTGGGAATGGAAAAAGATTTTTTAATATTTCAAATTAGATTTTAATTTAAAACCACAACAACCATTTCCAAAAAAGAATTCGATTTTATTTTTTTACTTCTTTAAATAAAACCAAATTTTATTAAAATAACATTAAATAATATAATAATATTATAATATTTAAAAGTTTTATTTGCTGTAAATTCAAAGTGGAATATTTTAGGAATGGAAAAAGATTTTTTTTTTTTAATTTTCAAAATAGATTTTCATCAGTGATAATACTGATACTTAAAACAATAACTGTTTTTTCGAATAAAAATCAGATTTTGTTTTTTAACTTCTTTAATAAAATAAAAAATAATTGTTGATTATTTTTTAAAAATTCAAAGTGGAATTTCTTTGAAACAAAAGAAAATATTTTTTAATGTTTCAAATTGGATTTTAAATATTGAAAATAGTGTTATTTCAAACCATAACGAACTTTTTTGAAAGATAAATTAAATTTTTTTTCACTTTTTTAATTATAGCCAAAAATTCTGCTTTATTTGCTTTAAATTAAAAGTGAAATATTTTCGGAATGGAAAAAGAGTTTTTAGTATTTGAAAATAGATTTTACTCAATGATAACAGTGCTATTTAAACCCACAACGTCCTTTTTTGAAGAAGGATTAGATTCTGTTTTTTTACTTCTGAAATAAAATAAAAAATTAATGATTATTTTTTTAAAATTCAAAGTAGAGTTTCTTGGGAACAAAAAAGGATTTTCTAATTTTTCAAAATGGATTTTAAAGTTGAAAAGTAGTTCTATTAGACGTGTCAGCGAACTTTAAAGAGAAAAATAATTTTTTAGTTACCCAAAACCTTGATTCGGCTAAAAATTCTTCTTCTACAAAATCCTCCAAATATCTCGAAAATATATATGGGAAACTTTTTTTTATTTAAAGGTAAACTTATTTGTAACTTTTTGTACTTATTTGTAACTTATTTGTATTCCTTTTAGAAACAACAGTTTTTGAAAAAATTCATTCTAAATTTAATTCTTAGGTCTTCTTTTTATTTTCGTATCTGCAGAATTTTTTCTTGAATTTGTCTAAAATTTAAGTCCTAATTCAGTTAAATATTTTTTTTCAAAATTAAGTAAAATATATTTCTTTTTTTTAAACTTTGAAAAATGCTTTAAGAATTTCAAACTTTTTTTCTCAACTAAATTCATTTATTTTTAGAATTATTTTTTCTATCTTTGGATTCAAAACTTGCATTTTCAATTAATTCAGATGGGAGCATATCGACTGAATCAAAGGTCAAATCTGGTCTGCAATCAAATTTGATTTCGATCAATTATAAGAAGATAAACGTTTGAGAAAGATAGTGGGCAGTAATCACTGACCCATTCAATTCTCTTTCTCTCTATTTCATCTTTGTCTTCTCACACACCCACATATTTAAGTAAAAAAATAAAAGAACGGATTCCAAGTTGATTGATTGATCAGAGTTGCATTAATACCTAAAGATGTCCTCTCTTTCTCTAATTTAAAATGCAAAAATATTTTATGAAAATGAAGTTGCACATATAAAAGTTTTCATTGAAAAATGACTGTTAATATCAAGATTCATTGTATTTCATATCACGATTAAAAGAAGAAAAAAAATAATTCCGCGTGAGCGCATATAAAATTATTCCTAAGGAAGGTGGTTGCTGTCTATTTCACCAGAAACATCTTGCTGATTATCATTCGTTGTATACATTATTTGTTGTGATTCGCTGTTAATGCTTGCGTTTTGTTAGGATTGAGTCATTTAGGTATGGAATAAACATTCAAGTAGAATAAATTTTTTACTATATTTCTAGCTCTTTTAAAACTTGATAGTTTTTGTTACAGCACATTCGTTATTGAATGGTAAATCGCTTTTGATATACCTAGGCAAACTTTTCTATCGTGAAAATAATTATCGTTCATCTCTGAAAACTAATATTTACTTATTTGTTTTTCGAAAATAAATTCGATAAGTTGTCTACGCAAGACAACTTTGTTTTTAAAAATTGTTACGAGAATTGAAATTTCAAGAGAGAAAATTTCAATCGATTTTGTTTTTAATTGTTAATATTCTATTTTTAAAAATTGAAATTTTATATACGAAAATTTCAGAACGAGAAAAATGCCTAAAAATTCTTCTGAGAGTTCACTCTTCTTCTTTAATGCTTTAATTGTCTTTTTACACACATGTTGCTTTTATACAATTCTTCTGTGTGTTTCATTATATACATTTCTTTTTTTTTCATTATTTCGCAAGCATTATCATTCGAATGACAAACACACTATTATTTTTTTTACATATATCTCCGTATATGAAAGCACGTGTCAACAGAGCACATCGAATGTCTGCTTTTAAATACAGTTGATCAAGCTTTTAGGAAGTCTTTGAAATATATATTTGCAAAATGACTTTTAAAATTTATTTCTTCTTTAAATTTTTAGCTTATCGTAGTCTTTACAATTTTACATCTCCTCACACTTGAAACAAAACTTTCTTTTTATGTTTCACGTATTATTTTTCTTTTTCGAAATAAAGTTTTTGGATTAAAATGAATAAATATGAATAAATTTTTTGTCCCGAAGAGAAATAGAAATAATTATGTAGTGAAATAATTACATGCTGTAAGTATTTAAAGAAAAGAATTCATGTGGTAATCTATCAGTTTTGAAAACCAGAAAGGTAAATAATTTGGATCAACCAATTATTTAAATAGGAAAATGAAAGAAGTAAAAATTTTAATTGACAAGAAATAATTTACTGTATTTAAAATCAGCGCTTCTAAATCTATTCACACATCTCACGTTTTTGCCATTTAAATACTAACAGCACGGGCATATTTTAATAATTTTATTGGACTTGCAACGTATGTCGCTTAGGCGGTCAGTCGCGAGCAGTCTGGGAAGATGTGACCGGGTCGACACCATTGACCTTCGTTAAGGATTGCGTCTCCTTCACAACAACAGTCTCGGCCCGTTTCTGGTTGATGGATTGCCGAAATATAACTGAGGCTTGCAAAATGGCGACAGATCTTTACACCCATGCAACCCACGTACCTTTTATGGCCAAGTGTGTTTTTCATCATTTTCTACTTATTTTTATTTTTGCACTTTTTTTTAAAAAAAAGAATCTGATGTTGCATTCCTTGGTAATAAAATTTATTTGTCTTCTTATAGATTCGTAGTGTTTGCAAAACGCATTCATCCATTAGAGGCAAGGCTCCGCGTGTTCTGCATGACTGATGATAAGGAAGACAAGACTTTGGAGCATCAGGAACACTTTACTGAAGTCGCCAAGAGCCGAGATGTTGAGGCATGAATGATTTTTAATTTTATTTTCTTTCTTATAGAGAGAATATTATACTGATGAAAAATTAGACTTGTAAGATGACTTTAAAAACGTTCAATCTAGTCTAATTATTATATTATCAATACTTTCTTATTTTTTAAAAAAGTTTTTTGCCCATAATTTTTAGAAAATTTTCTAAAACTTAAAGGTGATTTTTGCATTTTATAGAGGCATTTTAAACGCATCTTTTGACCTATTAACGAACATTTTTCAACAATTTCATCAAGAGTTATTACATTTTAAAAAATCGTGTACTTTTAAAAAACAATTTTTTAATTGTTTTTACCTTCTTATAGAAAAACTTTTTATGATAAAAATTTTTGACTCTTAGTAAAATATTAGAAAAGGCTATTTTAAACCCATTTTATGAAGTACAATCGTAAATTTTAACTTTTTTTGATTTTTGAGAAAAAATGTTTTTGCCCATAATTTTTAGAAAATTTTCTAAAACTTCAAGCTGATTCTTGCGTTTAATAGAGGCACTTCAGACGCTTCTTTTGACCTATTAACGAACATTTTTCAACTATTTCGTCAAAAGTTATTACATTTTAAAAAATTGTGTACTTTTGAAAAACTATTTTTTTTTGTTTTTACTGTCTTATAAAAAAACTTTTTATTGTAAAAAATTTTGACTCTTAGTAAAACACAAGAAAAGACCATTATTAACCCATTTTATAAAGTACAATTATAAATTTTAACTATTTTGATTTTCACCAAAAAATATTTTTGCCCATAATTTTTAGAAAATTTCCTAAAACTTAAAGGTGATTTTTGCATTTTGTAGAGGCACTTCAGACGCATCTTTTGACCTATTAACGAACATTTTGCAACAATTTCATCAAAAGTTATTACATTTTTAAAAATCGTGTACTTTTGAAAAACAATTTTTTTTTGGTTTTTAATCTCTAATAGAGAAACTTTTTATTGTTAAAAATGTTGACTCTTAGTAAAACATAAGAAAAGACCATTTTTAACCAATTTTATGAAGTACAATCGTAAATTTTAACTATTTTGATTTTCACCAAAAAATATTTTTGCCCATAATTTTTAGAAAATTTCCTAAAACTTCAAGGTAATTTTTGCATTTAATAGAGGCACTACAGACGCATCTTTTGACCTATTAACGAACATTTTTCAACAATTTCATCAAAAGTTATTACATTTTAAAAAATCGTGTACTTTTGAAAAACAATTTTTTGTTCGTTTTTACCTTCCTATAGAAAAACTTTTTATTGTAAAAAATGTTGACTCTTAGTAAAACATAAGAAAAGGCCATTTTTAACCAATTTTATGAAGTACAATCGTAAATTTTAACTTTTTTCATTTTTGAGAAAAAATGTTTTTGCCCATAATTTTTAGAAAATTTCCTAAAACTTCAAGCTGATTTTTGCGTTTGATAGAGGCACTTGAGACGCTTCTTTTGACCTATTAACGAACATTTTCCAAAAATTTCATCAAAAGTTATTACATTTTAAAAAATTCGAAAAATTTTTAAAACAAATTTTTGTTGCTTTTTACGTCCTTCTAGTAAAATTTTTTGTTGTCAAAAATTTTTTCTTTTAGTACGACATAGAAAAAGGTAACTTTCAATCCATTTTATGAAGTATAACTAAAATTGAACTATTTTGATTTTTAACAAAAAATATTTTTGCCCATAATTTTTAGAAAATTTTCTAAAACTTAAAGATGATTTTTGTATATTAAAAAGGTAGTTTAGACGCATCTTTTGACCTATTAACGAACATTTTTCAATAATTTTATCAAAAGTTATTAATTTTTCAAAAAAATCGAAAATTTTTAAAAATTAATTTTTTAAAATTTTTACCTTCTTATAGAAAAACTTTTTGTTGGCAAAAAATTTGTATCCTATTGAGACATAAGAAGTTAACTTTTGACACCATTTTATGAAGTATAACTATAATTTTTAACTAATTTCCATTTTTTTGAAAAACGTTTTTTGTCCATATTTTTTAGAAAAAGTTTTAAAACCTAAAG